>PVKE010013402.1:0-36647 GCA_004027555.1 Craseonycteris thonglongyai | reverse complement strand
AAATTATATACATCTTACAAATACATTTAAAACAATATTTTCCCCCGAGGAATAAATAGCATGCTTTTTAAAACAACACTGAATCTTTCAGGAAGCTCAATAAACTAAATAATACCTTATTTATTGTACCTTTAATTTCCTAGGCTCTACTTTCTAGAAGGTTAAATATTTAAATTTATGTGGTAGTACTTTATTTCAAAACATTTATTTGGACATTTATTAGTTCAACAAATACTCATGTATCAATAGGCAATTTAGTAACTGAACAGGTTCACATAACAAACGTTTTGTTCACTTTTCCTCTTTTAAAGATGCCATTGTTAGGCATCTTCTTGAAAAAAGAAACATTGCCCTGCTAAAGGTTTCAATATGACTTTTCTTTTGAATCATTAAAAAAAATACGCAATTTATGAGGAATAAGGCCATGTTAATAGGCATGATACATTGAACCTAATATGTGTTCCATAAATATTTCTTACCCAAAGACAAATAGTGAACACCTATATATAATTATTATTTTTTATTTATTTATTTATTTTTTTATTGTTAGTCTTTTACCACCACTGAAGGTCAATATGTTGGATGCCAGGCTACTTACGTATAGCCATTCACCTAGCTAAAAAAGCCACGTACAGACCCAAAGGCCAGTATGTCGGATGCCTGGCTATCACGCCAAACATAGTCCCCCAGTTACAGAGTCCAGCTTTGAACCCTCAGGACGGACATGGCAGTTTCCTAGCTATATCAGTGTAGCCTGTCTCCAAGCTAAAGAAGCCGGCTACCAGACCACATGGCAAATATGTCTGTCACTTGGCTACCACCGTATAGCTAGTCACCTTGCTACAAAAGCGAGCTAACAAACCTAAAAGACAATATCGTGGCCCCCTGGCTACCAACATATGGCCAGTCACCTTGGTAAGGATGCCGGCTAAAAGGCCTAACAGCCAATATGGTGGCAGCCTGGCTACCTCTGTATAGCCAGTCTCCTAGGTAAGTAAGCCATTAACCAGCACGAAAGGTTAATATGGCGGCCGCCAGGCTACTTTTGTATAGCTATTCTCCTAGCTAAAAAAGCCAGGCACCTGACCCAAAAACCAGTATGTCGGCCGCCTGGCTATTATGCCACACAAAGTTCCCAGTTAAGGAGACCCGCTCCGAACTCTCATGACCAACATTGTGGCTTGCTAGCTAATTCCATGTAGCCTGTCTCCAAGATAAGGAGGCAGGCTACCAGAACTAATGGCCAATATGGGAGCCCTCTGGCTACCTCTGTAGAGCCAGTCCTGTTGCTAAGGAAGAAGGCAACCAGACTAAATGTCAATATGGTGGCAACCTGATACCTCTGTATAGGCAGTCTCCAAACTAAGGAAACCGACTATCAGACGTAATGGCCAAGATGTCGGCTGACAGGCTCCCTATGTATAGGAAGGCACCTTGCTAAGGAAGCAGGTGTCCAGACCTAAAATCCAATATGGCGGCCACATATCTACCTCTGTATAGCTAGTCTCCTAGCTAAAGGAGTAAGGTACCAGTCCCAAAGGCCAGTATGACAGCCCCCTGGCTATTACACATAACATAGTGCCTCAGTCATGGAAGGCCGCTCCATCCCCTCAGAAGCAACATGGTGAGTTTCTGCTATATATAATTAATACATGAGGATTTTCAAATTTCAACTTTTTAACTTCTGAAATCTTCTTGATGTTATTTAAGATAACAATAGCAGAGCCCCCCATAATTTCCAATAAGAAAGGCAGACCATTCAGGTACTGAGGGAAGAAGTAAACTCATCTTTATATAAAAGAGCAGAGCATTAAAAATCAATGTTGGATTTGTACTATATCAAGTAGCTTAAGTAACACAGGTTTTGTTCAAAGAAATGCACTGTCATTCATTTCAGATATGATAATTCTTCTATTGTATTTAAGGAATGGTACCTGTTAGCATGTAATCTGTCCATTATTTCCCCCACTTTTAAAGCTCCAAATGAGATTATTTGAATGTGCTCTCAAAGAGGTCACCACTGGAAACCACTCCTAGGCTTCATGGAGGACAGAACAGTCTGGCTATTGATTGATTTTAGCCTCAGGGAATGTCACACCAATACACAGCAGTCACCAATGGTTACCAATTTGCTGCACAGTGTGAGGCTAGGTATCCCCTATGGTCATTAATGCCACATTTGGTAAAGGGCTTCACTGTTTAATGATTGCCCTTTTCTCCCTTCAAGGTCAAGACAATAAAGACAACTAATTGCAGGCTAAAAATTTAACTTTCAAACTTCTCAAGTTTGAGATTTTTACAAGAAAGCCACTTTTCTCTCAGACTTTCTACCCATTCAGTTATGAATTTGTAGAACTCAGAATGGAAGTGTTTTTGTTGCTGTTGTTGTTTTGTTTAGTTTACTGATTTCTCCCTTCAATAGCATACTAGAAAAGAAATGCTCTCTATTTTATTCACATAATTTTATTTTGTGTTTTAATTGTTTCTTATGTTGAATGTTTAAGTCAGTATTTTATTGAATGTAGGGTTTTATTCCTATGGTTCTTCATAACTGCTCAAACTGTAAAATTAAGAACATCATAAATGATCTTATAAGTGTGTAACTCAGTGCAATGGAACTTGAACAACTGGCTTTATAGATTAGTTAATGGATTATTTAATCCTATGGAATCATCTAATTGGTAAATGACAAAATTAAATTTTCGTAATACTTGAACTATCAAAAATAATCCTGGAACAATGTAATTGATATCAATTAACATCACCCCAATAAATTTAAATAAATAAATAAATAAAGTGGAACTGAAAAGCAAAATAATAATAATAATAATGTCAGTCAAGATACTACTTATTTTTATGGGTTCCTTAACTTAGAACTAGAATTTTTTAAGCCATTAGTATTAGTGACCCAAGTTCCTATATTTTAGATGAGGCTAAGGGAGAAAAGAAGCTACAAATGATCTGTAAAGGAATAGAACTGCAATACATAGCAGTAAATAATTGATTATTCATTTATTAAACAACCAGTAGATTCAGTCATACCTGACCTTGATCATTTATAGGTAATTTGTCCCCACCAAAATATTTGTAGCTTTAAGATCTCAGTTACTTATGTATTTGTAAATTTAGGCAATAAGAAAGGATTTGGTAACTAGACATTAATCACGGTCCTGACAAACTGCATCATACAGGCTAGCTATCTCTAGACAACAGTATTATGTTCAACATGAATGACATTTTATGTATTTATTTTTTATAAACAACTTATTGTTCAATCTTGTCTCATTATTCAAATTGTCACTATATTTCTATGCATTGCTTATTGAAGTTTCCTCACATAGAGATTAGAGTTAGCTTTGACATGTTAGTTCCAACAAATTGATAGATTAATAATAATAAAATACTGATAATTATGAAGATCATTTATTATCTTCTAGGCACTTTACTAAGCTTTTAACGGACACTACCATATTTTTTGTGTACAAGACAATACTTTTTTCTAAAATAATAGACCAAAAAGGGGGGTCGCCTTGTCCACAAGTCTTATACATGGGAGTAAGTATGTATTAATTTCTTAAAGTTGGTTTAGGAAAGTAGGAGTCACCTTATACACAGGGGTAACTTATATATGGAAAAATACAGTATTTTATTTTATCTTCATATCCACTATTTGAAATAGAAATCATCACCATGTTTTAGATTTTTAAAAGCTAAAATTCAGAGAAAATATATAATTTTCCTAAATTTATACAATAATGAAGAAACTGTGTCAGAATATAAACCCAGTCAGTTCAGATTCCAGAGTCCCAATATGTCAACACTGTGCTCTATTGCTATTTTCTAGTATTTATAAATGTTTATCTGCCAAGTAATCAGACTAACATTTTGACAAACCACCAGAACTCAGGATTAGAGGGAACCTTGATAACTCCTGTCTGATGTCTAATTAATGTTCTCTATATTCTCAGTAAAGTGGTCACCCAACTACCTGTCGAGAACTTTACAATGAAGGCCTCCTTAGCTCAAAAATGCAGCTTCTTCTATGGAGAAATAGTCAATAGGAATGTATAAAAGTTATTTCTCATAATATACTTTTTGGCCTACTTGTACCTGTCTCCTAAGAAATTCGTTATGTCTCCTTTCAACCCTGAAGCAACACTTTTTCTAGTCTCAGATTCTCTTAACATTCACTGAAACTTTTGTCTCAGATTCTCTTAACATTCACTGAAGCTTCTCCACCGTCATATCTTGAAAACAACAAATTGGAAGTAATTTTCAGATTCAAGCCATGTTAATTAGAAAAGATAATATCTAAGATACTTTCTGTCAGCTTGCCAAAAAGAGAATTTTAGTAAGTGATAGATTACACTATAAAAAATCCTACTTCAACAGTCCTTTTGTTTACGATAAATAAAGAACTTGTATAAACTCAAGCAATTAATTCTTTGAAAGCATGCCACTAAAATCACTAATAAGGCACCCAGAAATGCAAATACATACATCAATTTTTCCTTTGGGATTATCATATTTTTTCTCTTTATCCTTGAGAACTGTTTGTTTCATTACTAATGACAGTCTTTCAAATATTTATTTAAATAAAAGTCTAGATTCAAAAGAGTTATGTAAAATAAAATCATATTTATTACATGTGTTAACAAAATAGATAAAAATTATTTTAGATATTTTCATTGAGTGCATTTTTTAGTGTTTTATTAATTTCCTCTTTATATTCTTCTTTGATAAACATTCTTCTTTGATAAACACCTATGAAGTCATATTCTTAATAAAAAATGGAATTTATTTATATATAATAAAACTACAGTTGAATATCTGAACCCTCAAAAACAATAATGAGTACATTACACTCAAAATGCAAAAATTCTATGACTCCATCCAAAGGACCATCGATGTAAAATATATATAATCTCATGAAAAAGGCAGCACGCACTTCCTGCTGACATTTAATTTATTTATCATGTTAAGATTGCACCCATTCACACTCTAAATGGTACACTTCAGTGAGGAAAGTATTAGGCAAAGAAAAAAGAAAGCACACTGCTAGATAGTACAGCAGACACCAATATTACAAGATTCATTATACACCTCATATGAATTCTCAAGTTTCCAATGACATAAAACTTGGGTCTAACCTTTAGAAGTGGAAGTGTCATGTGTTCCTGTTGAAACTTGGATCCTTAGTGGAGGCATAGTAACCTGCTCATAGACAGGTTATCAACACATATTTTGGGGAAAAAAATGTATAAGGTATGATAACATTAAAATGTATTTAACTAGAAGTGAGTTTTTAGTTCAGGGGACTCATTGCATATTAAACAAAACCAATGTGACAAACCATGCACCAACATCTGACTCTTTCTCAAAGTTAAAATGACCATGAAAGGTTATCGTTTTGAATTGATTCAGGACAATTAGGTAACCCTGACAGTGCAATTAAAGACATGAAAGAGGACTTCCTAAACTGCTTCAGGAAGTGGCAAGAACAATGGAATAAGAATGTTCAAAGCGAGGGGGAGTCACTTTAGGGGGATTATTGACAATGTATTTTATTGTAATATTTCATTTATTTGAGCATTCACCATACTTCTTAACACACCTCATATTTTAAAACCACATTGTTAAATATCTATGCAATTACAATTAATATTTTATGTTGTTTATTTTTCATTAAATCCAGAAAAAATAAAAATTTAGAAATATCTGTGTTATAATAAAAATTTTAAAAAGCTTTAAAATATTTGTTGAAATGTATCATGTTTTGAATAAAGAGTATTTACTTGCTTAAGTTTTCTCTGACTTCCTGGTGCTTGCTCTATCTATCTATTTATCTAACATCTAATCATCTATCTCTCTACCTTCCATCTTTTATTTCTTCCTTTCCTACTCATTCTTTTTTCCTGCTTAACATGAAACTATTTCTTCAGTCCCCCACATCACTTTTGTTATAAAATTAAAGTTTAAAAACTCTAAAGCACCTAAAATACATCACTCTCACTGCATGGATACTCACTATTGGTATAAATTTAAGAGGCCTGCTATTGAAAATAAGTCAAACCTTGATAATTGAATGTTGAGTATTAAAAAAAAAACAAAAAACATTACCTCATTTTGACTAAAAATATTAAAAGAATGTGCTTGGTATTTCTTTAACAATGTGTTTTCTTCAAAAGACAAGCAATAATCATTATCTACCATTTTAACTAAATTTGGAATTTAGACTTTTATTCTGTATTCAGTTGAAAATATAATATTACCAAGATCAAAGATAGCAAAAAGAACTAAGAAAGGTGTGAAGTCATGCTTTCTTCATACCATTAAACAGACATAAAATAATATTAATAAATAACAAATAGATCAACCCAGTAACTGACAATCAAAAATCCTAGAGAATCACAAGTATGAAGATTAGGACCATCAAGATATCAGAAAACCAAAATATTATAATAGATATATTCATAATAATCAACATAGACATCCAAAGGCTACCATAAATTATGATTAATGCTGTTTTATAGTGAATTTATCAGTTTTACCTTAATCTTGGGCACTGTATTGCAAAAATATATTTATATTGAATAGTATTGTTTTTACTAAAACAGTTGACATAATTTTCTAGTTCAGAAGACTACAGATAGTTTTGTACAAATACATTGAATGTTTATTATCTTCCATAAGATACTGTACTTGATGCATATTTACATCATGATTTCTTAACTTAAGTACTACTGACATTTGGGGCTACATAATTCTTTCTTGCATGCGTTAGCAAAAGTTCTCCTGAGAAACAAAACCAACAAGATAGATGTGTACTTTTAGGTATATATAATATATATTCATATAATAGATGTTTTCATATTATATTTATATCATAATGCATTTATAAATAACAATATTATTTATGTGCAAATCTTGGAATTAGTTACACTTCATAATCACATGAGGCAATCCTTTATAATAAATCAATCTTCTTCTCACTCATATATAGATATAAATATATGAGATGATCTGGTATAGATATAGATAATATAGATAGAGATGATAATATACATATAGCTGATGATATATAGACAATAATATAGATCATGACATATATAGAGAGAGAGATAGAGGTAGAGATGGAGGTAGAGGTAGAGGTTTAGATATGGACAGATATACGAAGGCTGTCAGGAAAGTATCCAGCCATGTAAGTGTTCTCATTATATTGACAATGGCTGGATTATTACAGACAGCTTTTGTATAGATAGATCTTTAAGGTGACCAGATTTTAACATTGGTAAAGCGGGACACCATTGATCGGGGGGAAGGGGGTTCATGATTAAAAATTTGGTCTATCTCCCGCCGTTCCCTAGCTGTCGTGCATTCTTTCAAAAAATCGGGACTTCTTTAAAACGCCGCGGGACGCGGGAAAAATAGTTAAAAATTGGGACTGTCCCCGCCAAAAGCGGGACGTCTGGTCACCCTAACTAGATAGAGATAGACTAGATGTAGATATAGGGATAGCTATAGACATAAATATAGCTATAGAGATATAAAAATCGATATATAGATATAGTTGTAAATATTCCTAAAATCTGCAGAATGAGTCATCAAGCTGGAGACTCAGGAGAGCTGACAGTATAGTTTCAGTCCAAAGGTCAGCAGGATTAGGCCCAGGAATAGTCAATATTTTAGTTTGAGTCCAAGGGCAAGAAAAAGTTGGTGTCTCAGGTTGAAGTCAGTAAGGCAGGTAAAATTCTTCCTTACTCAAAGAAGGTGAACATTTTTGCTCTATTCAGGGCTTCGACTGGTTGTAACAACTCCCATCACTTTAGAGAGAGCAATTTTATTTACTCAGTCTACCAGTTTAAATATCAATTTTATCCCCAAACTCCTATAACAGTAAATACCTAAAATAATGTTTGACCAAATACCTGATCACCATATGGCCAAGTCAAGTTAATGCATAATATTAACCATCACTGAGGAAGTCTGTTTTGTGGACTGACAATTGTTTAGCAGCACCCTTAGCCTCAACATACTAGATAAGAGTAGCACCATTGTTCCCTGGTTGTGGCCAAAAATATAAAATAAAATAAAAATAAAAATAAATGTTTCTAGGCACTGCAAATGTCACCTAGGTGGAAAAAAACAAAAACAAAAACAGAAACAAAACATCCCTAGTTGATAAACACTGTCAAAATCACATTATCATCTTTAATCCTCAAAACAGATATTCTAGGAAGATAATGTTGTCATTAACAAATGGGAAACCAACCATGGCTCAGAATTATTAGGTAATATACACAATGTCACAAAGCTAATACATCTTGGAGCCAGTATTTACATCCAAGTCCATCAGAATCCAAACTTCACTGCATTTGCAGTATATCATGGTGTCTAATTGGCAGTTAAAAATTGAATTGGAAGCTCAGGAGACAAATCTGGCCAAGAAACAGTGATTGTGAGTTGATACAGCATGCAGAAGATAGTTGAATTCTTATCTGTGGATGAAATTTACTTAGGAGAAGAAATATAATTATTGGGCTAAAGAGAAAGGAACAGTCTCTGAGGGAGAATATAGACTCTTGGAATTCCCCATGTGTTTGTGGCCCATATAAAACTCACCTACCAAAGCATCACTGTGATTATATTTATGTCATTAAATCTCTATTGATCTCCAGATTTCTCCCTTTTCCCTCTTTCATAATCTGAAATAGTCACAATAGAGATAATTTCCTCCCAGATGCTTGAGTATTCACTTGAGTGTTAGAATTTACTACCACAAATTAAATATTGGCCTCATAAAATATGGCTTAAAAACAAACAAAAAAACAAGAAGCTTGAGAGAAAAATGACATGAAATAAGTACATTTTTCAATGAGTATAATAGCCATAGAATAAGATGTGTGTAGGAAGAAAGGTGAGCTTAAAAAAAGCTATCTCTGCTCTAAACAGAAGTAAGCAAAGTTGGTGAGACTCTGATTTGGTAATAGCCTAGCTTATATCTACAAAATTTGAATAAATCAGCAAACTGTCTTGGGTTATGCTTGTAATCTATAGGAACACTTTTCTGAGATAGTCTCCAGTCATTTCTGCCTCCTTATTTACAATTCTTTGCAAAGTCCTCTCCCACACCGAATAAAATTCACCAGAGCAACAAATGGAAATTTCCCAAAATCACAGTGTGACTCCTGCATCTAGATTTTTAAAGACATTATGCGTTTTTCTGTGGCTTCTTTTCAATGACTCACTCTAGGAAATACCAGATGTCTTAAAACAATAAGGGTCAACATAATGAGGATCTGAGGTTTCCTTCCAACAACGGTACTAACTTGTCATACAAGTAAAGGAGCCATGTTGGAAGAAGATACACTAACCCACCTGAAGTCTTCATATGACTGCATCCACAGCCAACATATTTTTTTTTAATTGTTAAATTCTTGGAGTGACATTGGTTGGTTAAAACTACATAGGTTCCAGGTTTCAATTCTACATTATATCATCTATGCATTGCATTATGTTCATCGCCATATATTTGATGTCCTCTGCCTCTTCCCCACTCTCCTCCCCTCTTACCCTCAGGTAACCACTAAACTATTGTCTGTGCATGAGTTTTTATTTGTTTGTTTGTTTGTTACTTTCAGTTTTATGTTCCATGTATAAGTGAAATCATATGGTTTTTAATTTTTTCAGTCTGATTTATCTCACTTAATATGATCTCAAGGTCTATCCATGTTGTCACAAATGGCTGTATTTCATCGTTTTATTTTTATCACTGAATCATATTCCATTGTGTAAATGAATCATAATTTTGTTATCCAGGCATCTATCAAAGGACACTTCAGTTGTTTTTCACAATTTGTCACCATGAACAGGGCTGCGATAAACATTAGGGTACACATATTTTTGCAAACTAAGTTTTTTAGGTAGACACCCAAAAGAGGGCCTGCTAGGCTATATGGTAATTCTATTTTTAATTTTTTGAGGAACCTCCATACTGCCTTGCATAGTGTCTGTACCAATTTACATTCCCACTAGTAGTGTATGAGGATTGCTTTTTCTCTAAAGCCTCTCCAGCACAGCTAACATCTTGACTAAACCCTCATGGGCAACTCTCAGCTGGAATTACTTTGTTAAAGTAGTCATGAATTTGTGAGCAGGAAGGACTCAGCCTTGGGACTCAGACTGATTGAGTCCCAGAGCAGACAGTTTCTCACAGTAAACACAGACAAAGGAGAAATTATAAAATTAAAAATCTTTACTTATTTTGGTTTTGTTTTTTTTTTCACTTTACTTCAAAAGACATGTTATTTAATTTTCAATTTATAGTATTTTAAAAATAAAGGGAATAGAATTATAACATACATATAATTTACCAAGCATAGTACTATGTGCTTTATTCACATAATCACATTAATTTATATGCAAAATTTTAAAGATAATTTTCAGCCTCTATTTTATAAAATAGAAAACTGTCAGAAAACGTAATTTGTTTTAGGTGACATTGTCAGTATGTTTTACAGCCAAGACTTATACTTAAGTCTATTTGATCATCCTTGTTGCATAATAACCCCAAATCTAGAGGCTTAAAACAACTAATATTTATTAATTTCCATGATTCTATAAGTTGCTGATGGTTCTTTGGGTCTGGACTGGATTAGATGATCTTTATCATCAGCTGGTGGCTTGAATGGATCTGGGTCGTTGAGGCTGCCCTCATGCGCTCCCTCATTTAACTGGTAGTTTGCCCACTGCCAACCACAGTGATCCATTTTTTTCTGTACAAGGACTTTTCATCACATCAGGCCGGATCAGGCATGTTCAAATAATGAGATCACAATTTCAAATTCAGCAAGAAAACAAGTCCCATTTTATAAGCATTTTTTCAACCTCTATTTGTATCATATTTCCTGATGTCTCATTAGTGAAACAACTTACGTGACCAAACCTTGATTCAGAGAAACAACAAACTTTCCACCTTATAGCTTTTAGAACAAGGGTAAAATTGTAATTTTATTCAAATAAACTCAATTGCACATACTTGAGATACAATTATATT
The DNA here is from genome assembly GCA_004027555.1 of Craseonycteris thonglongyai. Taxonomy (NCBI): domain Eukaryota; kingdom Metazoa; phylum Chordata; class Mammalia; order Chiroptera; family Craseonycteridae; genus Craseonycteris; species Craseonycteris thonglongyai. The sequence continues at coordinate 25,591 of PVKE010013402.1, read as the reverse complement.
CTTAGATGTATAATTGAGAAGGCATCCAATATTATGGCAGGTAACCAAAGGCTTGGTCATTATTTGTTTAGAGACATATACAATGTTGAATCTGTTCATTCATATGTTAACAAAAATTTTCAAACCTATGATACTGTTACATGTTCTTAGTGGAATTATTTAGGCCCTCAATTTACTTTTCTATCACATCGTATAGTTTATTTCCATAAGGACTGTCATATGTTTCCAAAAGTTTGTTTTAGTTGGTGACCGAGAAGTAGAAACCATTCTATAGTCAAAAGAAGTTGTTGATTAAAATATGTCCCTTATATATAAATGCTTTGGTTACTGGGTAATCAAGATGCTGGAGCATATGGTCTAACTAAAAACCCTTCAGTGCTTTGTCTCCAACATACACAATTTGTGTTTGCTACAACTAAGTACAGTATATATAAGTTAGAAAGCTGCCTATTAAATAGAGCATTATTTGGCCAGTCAGATCAATGTTCTTTGCAGCAGGACACAGCTAGCTATGAATAAGAAAATAAAAAGGGCTTAGCAAGATGTTAAAGAGTGGCAAAAACAAAAGCTTATTTCCTAAAAGTGGATATGTATTGTCTTATTAGTGAATAGTAGTGTGTAGTTAAGTAACTAACTGTTATAGTCACATGGCAATATTATCAGTTTCTGCTTTTATATTCACCATGCAACTCTATAAAATTCATAGTGATTGCATTATAATTACTGTTACCTTGTTTAATCTCATTTTCACACTTCATTTTTTTTTCAAGTGAACCTCCATAAACTCTACATCTAGAGAGTACTTTGAACTCAAAAAGATTAAAAAATATTTCTTTACCTGCATTCAAAGGCATAAGATAGGTAGTGATTATTTAATTTACAATTTTGATTTGTCTCAGGATTCCTTTCAATAGCCACCCTCTGGCATGTTGAAATATAAATTGGCTTATAAATGATGATTTATATACTTGCTCAGGGAGTAATACAAGTATTGACAAAAAGACTGCCTTATAAAACTCATTAAATTTGAATCAATTTTCCTAAAATAGATGTGGTAGCAATTTGGAAAATACATCATAATGTTGTGTTTTTTCTAAAATGGTTAATATGAAATGACAATTTCAATAACTTTAAGTAAATGCAATATCACAAATATTTACTTCAACTAGAACTTAGTCTATAGTACAATATAGTTTGAATAATTGTACATAACCACTGCCTGTGTCTCTTCCAAATAAAGCATGTGTTTGATATTACATATTCTTGGCAGATTAGGTGACAGGCATTATTCAAATCACAAAATCCTCCCATATAAACAGGTTGTTGCTATAGTGACAGATTATGACTTTTCAATTACCATAGCTTTCTAAATATTTATTTAGAATTTTAGAAACAGTGTGGCTTTTTTCTACAAATAATCAAATAAAGTAAACCTTTATTTCGATAATATTTGAGAGCATAAGTGCTGGAAAGCAGAAGAAAAATTATCTTTAAATCTCAGTTTGATAGATTAGAATTATAGTATTTTGACCTTGAAAACGCTGCAATTAATTTGAAAAGCCATTCAGACTCATGACTGACACCAAAGAAATAAAGTTAGTAAGAAATGTCACAGAAGCAAATTTCTGTTTCTTTTATGAAAGTGTCAGTTAATAACAACAATACTTGAAGCTTTAAACTGCTTTCATTTAAAAAAAAACAAAACAGTTTTCAGATAAATCTTTTTTTTCTCAAAGCATAATATAAAATTGTCAAAAACACCTTCTCTGAGTTAAGTGTCATGTTTCCCACAATGAAATTCATTAAAGAAATAGATCCCAATGCTCAATAGCATTGACTTCTTTGATTCAGTGTTATATTCGTAGTTTGGTTACCTTTTAAGTAAATAATTCTTGAATAGTAATATATCTGTATAACTAAATTTCAGATTGAAGATTATATACTTTGTTTTCTTCATTCATATTTTTGTGTCTAACATTCAATGCATAATTTCCATCACTGACTTTAAAGGACTCTTTACCTTTTTCTTTCCTAAGACTATAAAATAGTTCTCTATTTCCTCAAGTGGAAAAGAACAAATGATTAAGTATCCATTAATCACTTCATTTATGCAGTAGTCGTAGACATGGGACACAGAGAAAACAAGGCTCAGTGTCCCTATAGCATATCTCCTTGAGCGGTTCTGAAAGTTAGTGGGAAAAATTTTCCTATTGATTTCTGAGAACAAACTAGAACTATGTATTTCTAAACATGTTTGAATTTACAAAAGACTTCATTTATAGGCTTTAGATTAAAGGCCTTTAACTTAAAGGTCAGAAAAGTAAGCGGAGGCAAATTTTAAATAATTATAATAAAACATATGATTAAATTTTACCTGCTTCTGAGAAGTTTATTTACTTGAAAATTTAAAAAATGTTCTGCTTTTCTAAGCTATAAATACATGGATGCATGTACAAGTACATTTATCTGAAAAAATTACACCAGATTTGGTAGCTGAAACATCATAAAAGCCTTCCAAAATAATGGGTAGAGATAGTAATAACTAAGAAGGTAGTCCCCAAAAGACAGTATATAGATTCCACATCAAAGTGATTTAGTAAGAACAGAAATATATATAAATATGGTGATGGAAAGAAAGTTGATTCTGGGTGGTGAACACATATTGTAACACATAGACGAAGTACTATAGAATTGAAAACCTGGAACATATGTAAATTTTGCTAACCAATATCACCCTAATAAATTTAACATAAAAAATAAAACTTAATTGTGGTAAAGAAGAAGAAGAAGAACGAGAAGGAGGAAGAGGAGAAAGGGAATGAGGAGGGGGAAGGGGAGGAGGAGGAGGAAGAAGGAGGAGAAGAAGAAGGAGAAGAAGAGGAGAAGAAGAGAAATGCTATAGAAAAGGTATGAGGAAAATGGGGTAGATTGAGTTTCAGGCACTATTTCTGCAATTTGAAGTTTAAGGGTGATGTGAGTACATAAAAGGCGTTTAGTCACCGTTAAGTCAATATCGATTCATTTTGTAAAAAAGTTAACTTTCCCAGAGACAACTAAATAATACAACTTCTAGACTAATTATCCATAAACCACAGTTTTTATTTTTCCTATTTTTATTATTATTTTCCTCAAGATTTATTATTTCCTCTGTCAATTTTAGAATAAAGTTTAACATCTCAATGCTCTTTTGTCAAATATTAATAATTTAAGCCTTTGACAAGGTGAGGTTGTTTTTTCTTCTATTTTCTCTTCCTCCTCTCCCTATTTTCCTTTCCCCATTTTATTCTTTTTTTTTTTATTTATAGTTCTGAACACTCATTTTTATTTATTTATTTAATTGTTTTATATATATATATATATATATATATAGAGAGAGAGAGAGAGAGAGAGAGAAAGAGAGAGAGAGAGAGAGAGATACAGAGACAGAGAGAGAACTGAACTGGGGGAGCTCCCCAGTTCAGCACATGGGTCAGCACAGGCCAGGGCCGGGACTCGATCCCCAGACCCAGGCGCTGCAAAGTGAGCGCCCAACCCACTGAGCCATCCCGGCTTCCCCCCCATTTTATTCTTATCAAACCCAATATGCCTGAGTTGTTTCCAACAAATACAAATATTTCAAAAATTTGTAATCTCCATGAGGGCAGGGCTTTTTGCTTGTTGGTACATTGCTTGTGCTTCTAAAAATGCCTGTCATAGAAAGGACTAAAAAATATTCAGACAATTTTTAGTTAAATAATATATATGACAACATATTGTTTAATCTTGTGTCAGTTCCGTGTTATTTCCTCTTAAAATTAGAGACTTGATAGTTTTTATTTATTTCTGTTTTAAAGCAAACTTAAAAGATCTGGATGCATGATACATGCAGAACACAATAATCAAAGTGGTAAATTCGAATACCTGGGGTCAAAATATCCTGAATTAAAGATTGTTGAACATATTCCTATTTGTGGGGGTATGAGGTACTTCTAAAATGTTTCAGAATACACTAATGTATTTCAAGGTATTGGGTTTTTCTGCTGGTTAATGCACCCTATCCAACATTTTGATTGGCTGTTTCTTACATTTCAAATTTCATTTCAAATTTCAGTTTGGGTAGAAGGTTATTCCTACTACTATCTCATCTAAATAAGAGTCCTCACTCTCCTGTAACTCTTTGTTTCCTAGTGTCTTCATGCTATTATTATATATGCATATGTACATACTCACACATGCAGGTATGTATACGTATGCTCAGTTCATAGCTTTGTCTCACACATTAGAAGTTAAATTCACAGAGAGCTGGGTACAGAATCTTCTGTTTATTCCAACTGCATCCTCAATACCTACACATGTATGGTAAAAATAAATCAAGATAAAAAATAGGAGATTTCTCCCTGGGTTAAAATTTAAACTCCACACTGGCAAACTGCCATTTATTTATTTGTTTTCTGGCTTGTTTGTTTGTTTTTAATGGCAGTAAAGTAGAAGGTGCTCAATTAATATTTACAGATGCAAATCAAGATGCCCACAATATGAACATCTTTCAATATCTTTCCTTGGGTGAAAATATAACAGCTTATTTCTTCAAAGTTATTCCCTTTCTTTCACATAATTTCCTTCATTTAGCTCCCAATTCCTATAATGCAGTAGCAAACCCCCAAATAATTATTCATATTCAAATCTATGTGGCCTGTCTTACTGGTCCAATGTGGAGAAAATGAAACAAAGGACATCAGCCAATGAGACATTTCAACCAAGATCTGAGATACAGTATAGATTACACGTTAAGAGCATAGATTCTGCAGCCACATTGAATTTAATTCAAATCCCTGCTCTTCACATCTTTAGGTCTGTGATTTTGAGTGACTTAGTTTGATCACTCTCTATGCCATAATCTTATCTATAATCTATTATAGACAGTATTCATACACATTTTGTGAATACATTCCAGAACATATGTAAATAATTTAGAACTGTGTGTAGAATGTTATAAACAACAAGTATGTTATTTACTATTTTTAAATATATATTAGGAAAAAAAAAAGGTTTAGAAAAAGAATAGAGGATGGTAACTCCAAAGGAGGTGTCCAACCATCTTATAGGTTGATTCTACCATGTGTAAAATATTCAGGCTATTAACTTCTCTATATCTTAATTAGATTATCTATGAAATTGGTATGATAGTAACAGTGTCTACCTCATAGGAATGTCATGAGTTACAATATGAAAAATATTAAAACAAGGCCAAGTACACAGTGAAACTCTAAAACCCTGAGCTATTTTGACAATGAGGATGACATTGATTGTGATGATTTTATAGAGGTATAGGAGATGCATGGCAGGTAGTATTTTAAGAGTAGAATGTTAAGATTATCAGTAACTTTTATTTTCTACTATATGTGCACTTAACATGCATTACTTATAAAACTTTTTCTTTGGATAAATAAGCTAATGTTGGTGTGTTTGTTTTTTTTTAACAGGAAGTTCATCAGGCTACAAATGGTTCATTAGAAAGAATCATACAAGATTACTCATCAATGTATGTTACTAGATTCCTGTCAAATGCATGTAGTTATTAACTCATTGGACAAGTTCAATTGTTAGGTCTGCTTACAGTCAGAAGTATGATGTGGATTTCTTTTTAATTAAAAGATACAAATTTATAGTATATTTGTTATAGCTTTAGGTTTACTGATACTTTATTTTCCTATTAGAAAACTAATTTGTTTCTCACCCCTGCCCCCTAAATTCAGTATTGTTTTTAGCTTTAAATGATGAATGAAAACTTCAAGCTAAAATAGGGTGAAGAGAGTTATAAACATTTTTAAAGATTTATTTTATTGCCTTTGAAAGACAGAGAGAGGCAGAGACAGAGAGAGACAGAGAGAAGAGGGAGGGCCCAGAGCAGTCTCCACAGTTGTATGACATGGTTTTGTTCTACACAGGTGGATGGGGCTGCACAGGGCAGAAACTGGGCTGGGGGCCTTCTCCATGGGAGGCAAGTCCCCTGGAGCCAGGGGCTAAACTGAGGGACAAGAACTGAACTGGGGGCCTCCTGCATGGGAAGCACACCCCAGTTTAGCATATGAGTGCACACGGGCTGGGGCCAGGATTTAATCATTGGTCCCCAGGACTGCAAAGTGAGAGCTTAACCTGCTGAGCCATCCCAGTTTCCCCTGAGTTATAAATTAAAGACTTTGCAAAATAAGCCATTGATTGCAGAAGAGTTGCTAGGCAATTTTGTATAGTAAAGTGCATAAACACTCCTCTTGATCTTAATGAGTTGAATCAAATATATCTATTTACATATGCAGCACATATTCTAGTTTGATATTAGCCATGATTCTTTTTTCTTAGTGATAAAGAATACTGAAATAATAAACATTTGTTTTTAGAGACAGCATCATATTATCTATGATGGTTAAGTATTTCTGTAAAGTAATTTGAAAGCTTATATACCATCACATAAACATCACAAAAATTACTTATGGTCATTTTTATATCTACTCCATAGCAATGAAATTGTAACTCAATCAGCAAAACCTTGTCATAACCTTTATTCTTCAGAAAATTCTATTAATTCTGATTGTTACAGGCTTAACATAAGTGTGATTCAACATTCTCTAACTGACCTTATGCCATTTCTTCTGAGGGTTAGCCATGTGACCAATAAAGGTAAATGAGTCATTTTCACTTTAAATATTTAAACCCTCATATATTCTAAATTTTAAGAAAAAAAAAATCCTGTATGCATAGAGTTGAATAATAAGGACCTTAACATAGACTTCTAAAGCATATCACAAAAAAACTAAATCATATCCTATTTGCAAGTAACTTGTGCCTACCTTTCTCCCTACTTTGTTATTATACCCATTCAACCAACTTCACACCTCCCTAGAAACTTGTTATATTATCCTCTATGTCTTGAAAATTGTATCCTCCAGTTCTTTGTTTTACCTGAAAACTTGCTTCTTCCTGATGACACCAGTTAGCCTAACCTGGGTTATAGCAAAGGGTTCTAAGCATTGTTTCTGACTATACAACCCTCTCCTTTCTATGTTGGAATGGTCCTTAATGATCTCTCAAAGCTGTTGTTCTTCCTAAGCCTTCCTTGGTCCCAATTTTTAGTCAATCAACTCTAGGACTTACTTGAGTTCATTGGTTCATAGTAGAGGTTTTGACAGAATATTAATGCTCCTTTTGCTCTATACCTGGACTACAGAATTGACTATAGTGTTTTATAAGTACTAGCTCCATTAGGTTTATTGTACTTAGAGGTTTTACCGTGTGCATTTATCTATGAACTTTAAAAAAGTAGAGATATTGAGACCAAAAGGAAAATGCTAACCCCGACCGTACTCATTTTAATATCAACTACTAAGCTATCCCAGTTCCGTTTCTCTGAAATGTGTTTTATTTTAGTAAGTATTTTCTTAATAAGGAAACCATTTTACAGCCAGAGAAAACTAGAAGACTCAGAAATAAAAGTAAAGAAAAAGGAAGAGAAAAAGGAACTACAGTAGTAGTTTGAGAAATTAAATATAAAATAATATTTCCATTAATTTTTCAAACAATTTTCTTAAAATTATTATTTTCCTCAGAGTAGTTTATAAATATGCTAACTAACAAAATCTGTCCTCTGTGTTCTAGATATTTTTTCAGAACATTATTTTATGATAAGAATTTGGGAGCTAGAGAAACTTGTTAACATTGTTTTTCTAAAAGCACAAATATTTTCTGTAGGCAAAATAAATAAATAATGTTTTTATCCCTGAAATCTTATTAACAAACAAACAAAAAAACCTTTCTCTTCTAGTGAGTATTTACAGAATAAAAATTTCACACATTACAGGCATGTTTAAGCAGGAAGACCAAAAACTGCTTCTTTTTTTATATCTCAATTTTTCTTTCTGTCTAATAAAACTTGTTCAAATGCAAGATTAAACTGGAGTCCATATATAAGTTCTTAAGTTTTAACCATATCCACATATTACTCCAATGTGATCTACTTAATATTTTCTTTTGGCTCGAATCATTCTTTCTTAGCTTAATTTTAATAATATTAATTCATGAGTTTGATATGCTATATGTTTTTAATTTACTCTAAGATAATTTTTTTTAATACATTTTATATTTGTAATGTTGTCTATGGTGGTATAGTTGGGAAACCAGTTTTGGTAGGGAAAAAAAAGAACTAATCGACTATGAATACAGGTAAAAATCAAAGAGGCAGCAGGAAGAAAGGTGTATATACTAAAGCATGCATTAAAGAAAACTTGTTATAGGTGATAAAATGTGTATTCAACATAATGGATCTGAATATTGCTTATCTACTCTCTGAACAAATCTCCAATATATTAGGAAATGTGGTAAATTCTTTATAAATAGAGTATCAGTGTATGCGTATAAAAGTCTATTTGCACACATGTGTACAGAGTATGCATGTGTGTACACGTGTCATTTGTATAATCAGATTCAATCATACATTAGCATAAATAATAAAGAGTGAAAGACTTCAATCTTATGTGAATAAGAAACTCAAAGATAATGCTCACATTGCTGCTAGAATATTAACTGTTTTTATATAAATTTAAGTTCAAAGAGATAAAATATAGATTAGGCATTTATATTTCTACCTAGATTATCAGAAGCTCCTTTACAAGGATAGTTCACATTAAATGCATGGTTAAAAACCTATTTTAAATAACTCAGTTTAAGTTGTATTTTATATCTAGAATGTTTTTTCATTTTATTAATAAAATAATGTTCCTTTCAAAAACATATAGTGGTAATATGTGGCATTTTATGATGCCATTTAAATCATACCTCAACTGTATTTGCTTTTTTTTATTATTAAATTTATTGAGGTGACATTGGTTGGTAAAAATCACATAGGTTTCAGGTGTACAATTCTACATTATGTCATCTATATATTGCATTATGTGCTCACCACCCAGAGTCAGTTCCCTTTTGTTTTAACCTGATACAACTAGGCCAAGAATGACAAATATTCCATGTTTACCACACAAAACTAGATTAAAAACTTTCTTAACTTGAAAACTGCTTTTACTTACTAAAGATTAGCTTCCATCACTTGAACAAAGTATGCTTAACAAAAGATAGGGAGATGTTTAAAAATTGTATATGTATATATTCTTGTATCAAAATAATATAAACATATCTACTTAATTAGACAATCTCTATTAGAAAAAATTCTTCTACAGATTTTAGGATAAACCTTTTTTCTCTTCCTCCCATCCTATCCCATTTGCATTGAATCATTCATACAATCCTTTGATTTCTACAATAAATCAATAAATATTGTTTTACTCTCTCACAATTTTTTTAATTAATAAATAATCTTGATTATGGCACTCTATTGCTCAAAAATTTTTAAGAATACATTGAAGGACAACCTTTTTACTATCCTGTCTGCAACCTTTGTATCTTCATCTCCCACAACTTGCCCGTATACCATAGTTCCTATGGTTACGTAGATATACTGTACTTTGCTCTCTCATGCAATCTTTGTCTCTTTATAGGCTGTCCTCTTGATTTATAATGTTCTTTCCCTCGCTCAGATGAGCTTCCAGTTATTGTACAATCCAACAAAAATTCAACTCCTCTGTTAAGCTGACACCAGCTCTTCCACCATTAATCAAGCAGTGTCCTATGCTCTTTACAGAGCCTGAATTGAAATATCTGTCAGCATCTCTCTCTCTCTCTCTCTCATCTCATCTCTGTCCAAAAAACAGTGGGTACCTTTAGGGCAACAGTATAATTTTCTAACTGAAACATCGAAGGAACGAGAAATGTAGATATATAGATACTTGTAAGTTCACCTAAACCAGAATGTTATTTTTTGCATAGATAAGAGAAATCTATGTATCTTTCCCTCCACCTACTCTTTATAAAAGCAGAAGCATTCATTATTTATCTTACATACCTGTTCTATTTTTTCTTTTTTTTTTTTTGTGGTAAAACACACATAACAAATTTATATCTCAACCATTTTAAGTAACCATCATTCAGCTCCAGAATTATTTTCCACTTGCAAATCTGAAACTTATAACCATTAATCAATAACTCCCAGGAAGTGGGTGATGGTGGGAAGGTGGGGGTGAGGTCAAATAGATGGTGACAGAAGAACTGACTCTGGGTGGTGAGCACACAATGCAACACATAGATAAAGTATCACAGAATTGTACACTTGAAACATATATAATCTTGCTAACTAATGCCACCCCAACAAATTTAATAAATAAATAATAAACCATTAACTCCCTCATCCCCTCCCCTTCCCCACCCACTCTGTGACCACTAGAAATTACCATTCTTTCGGTTTCTATGAATTTGACTACACTAGTTCTTTCAGGTAAGTGAAATCAGACAGTATTTGTCCTTTTTATATCTGTTTTATTTCACTTAGCATAATGTTCTCAAAGTTAATTCATGTTACAACATATGTCAGAATTTTCTCTCTTTTTTAGGCTGAATGATATTCCATTGCATGTATATATCACACTTGCTGTATCCATTCATCTGTCAGTGGACACTTAGGTTGCTTCCACCATTTGGCTATTTTGAATAATGACACTGTGAGCATGGGTGTACAAACGACACCTTGAGTTTATTTTCAATTATTTGGGGTGAACACCCAGAAGTGGAATTGTATCACGTGATAATTCAATGTTTAATTTTTTGAGGAGCCACCAAACTTTTTCACAGCAGTCGTACCGTTTTATGTTCTCAACAACAGAACAGTTTCATATTCTCTACATACTTGCAGACATCTCACAAAAACTTAATGTTTATGTGTGTGTGTGTGTTATTATTTGTTTTTATAGTAGCTATCCCAATGGGTGTAGGATGGTATCCCATTTTGGTTTTGATTCGCAATTCAATCATGATTAGTGGGGGATACTGGGATGGCTCAGCATGTTGAGTGTTTGCTCTGTAGCCCTGGGGTTGTAGGATTAAGTCCCAGTCCTTTCACCAGTCAGTGCAGGCCCGTATGGTGAACTGGGTTGTGCTTCCCATAAGAGGGGCCCCTAGTTCAGTTTCCACTGGGGTGAGCTTCCACATGCTTCTCATGTTGGAAGCCCCCAGCTTGGTTCCCACCCTGCATGGCCCCATGCCCACCTGTGTGGGATGAAACCATGCTGAAATTTAATGACATGCAGCTACGGAGGCTGCTCTTGGATCTCCCCCTTTCACTCTATAAAATATAAATATAAACAAACAAATAAATAAATGATTAGTGGTGTTGAACCTCTTTTTATGTGCTTGTTGGCCATTTGTATGTCTTCTTTAGAGAAATACCTATTCAAGTCCTTTATCCCATTCTAATCAGGTTGTTTGATTTTGTTGCTGTTCTGTTGAGTTTTAAGTGTTTTGTATACATTCTCTGTGTTAATACCCTATCAGATATATGATTTGCAAATATTTTCTTTTATTATGTGAGGTTTTGTTTTTTAATCTATCAGTAGTGTTCTTTTATCTTTATTAAATTTATTGGGGTGACACTGGTTATCAATACTTAGCAATACCTAGCTTTTGAGATTGTTGGAATGAATAAATAAAAAACATCACAGAAGCTGACACAGGGTAAGTGTGAAAGAAATTCAAGCTGTTTCATTATATGTCTATAATTATTAAAGTATTTACCTGTGGTCATATCACTTTTTTTTAATATACAGAATACAGTTAGACAATGTGAGACAAAATGAACTAAAGGTGTTATCTGAAAGTTATATGATTTTTTCATTTTATCTATAAGAAAACTGAGACCCAAGGAAGTTACTTGCCTGTTTTCTTATAGTTCAGGGTTATAAAACATAAAATATCTATAGTCAATTTTGATCTCATATATTCTCAAACATTAAAAATATACTTACTGAACTAATTTTAACTTCTTTTACACATAAGCCCATTTTAAATACATAATTGTAGGACTTCCCTACCACTACCACCAGCACCACCATCACTAGAACCTGAGCTTCGTGAGGACAGAAAGAAATGAGCTATGGCGAGCACTCTAAAGAGTTTCTTGGCAATTGGAATATGTCACTAAATATGGTAAAATAAATATCTATATTTGGGAAGCCAGGATGGCTCAGTGGATGAAGAGTTTGCTTTGCAGCCCTGGGGACTGAGGATCAAATCTCAGCCATGGCCTGTGTAGACCCATATGCTGAACTGGAGTGTGGCTCCCAACTCAGTTCTTGCTGAGGCAAGCTTCCCAAGTGGGAGGCTCCTGGTTCAGCACCCAGCTCATGGGGGCATGCCTCCCACATGGGATGCCCCCACCCAGTCCTGCCCTGCACAGCCCCCAACCTACCTGTGTGGAATGAAACTATGTTGAAACTTATAATGTACAACTATGGAGACTGCTCTGGGCCCTGTTCCTTCTCTATGTCTCTCTCTGTCTCTGTCTTGGTCTCTGTTTGTCAAAAAAACAATAAAATAAATCTTTTTAAAAATCTATATACATTTCAGAGTTCTTGAAAACAGTTCCTTGTATGTGCATCTAAACTAGCTTTTTTAGTATTTATTATTTCATTTTCTAACAGCTTGACTTTAACATAAGTTGTCTCTCAGAATGCTCACTATCATCATTAATATCCAGAATTCACTAATTGAGTGTCCCTGTAAAACTAAACACATTTCACAGGATATATTTTTCTTACATCTTTCTTTCTTATATAAACTCCTAAAACAGATACTTCCATATTCTTGTAAAGGTAATAATAAGGAACCAAAAACTCCTCTTACAATATACTCTTTAAAAACTACCCTGAGACTAGACCATATACAGTCTGTTATGGGGTACCTTGAATTATCTATTCCCAGAAATTCTATTTTAGCATTACTATTTTTCTATTCTCTGAATAATCAATTATATGGTAATTAGCATATCTCCTTTCCCCCATTCCTAATATTTTGCTTTCTCCCACCTTCCAGTCATAACTAGAATATAGATATCTATGGGTTAGGATATTTATTTCTAGATAGATAATTAGGTAGGTAGGTAGATAGATAGATAGATAGATAGATAGATAGACGACAGATGATAGATGATAGAAATAGAGAGAGAGTTGTAATCCACCTTCTCAGAAAAAACCCTCTATCCTAAGCTTGCAAGCTTTTCCTAATGGACCATAGGCCACATGCAGCCCGGGATGGCTTTGAATGCAGCCCAACACGCATTCGTAAACTTTCTTAAAACATTCTGAGATTATTTTGCAATTCATTTTTTTTTTTAGCTCATCAGCTACCATTTAATATGTTAGTGTATTTTATGTGTGACCCAAGACAATTCTTCTTCCAATGTGCCCTGGGAAGCCAAAGGTTGGACACCCCTGCTCTATTCTATAAGCCTTTAGTTTTAGATTAACAAACAGAATCTTCCTTCTACTGCCATAGCACTCAACAATAACTTCAAATTTACCACCTACTATATTAACAACTTATCAATTATAATCACTAATTGATATATACTTATGGACTTTTGCAGTGTCAGCACTTGGCTCACATCCTGAGAAACCACGTTTATATCATTTATTATCTGAAGTGTAGACTAAATATTCTAACACCAAACAATTTCCTAACTTACTATGCAATTAAGTCACAATATTTCAGCCATTATATTTGGAACCAGTAAATTTTTCTATTGTGAATGTTAAAATGTTTCAGGCTGGTGACATACATATATAGATACATGATTAAATTTTATATAAGATTTAATAATTTTCTGATTTGGTTCATAAACAGCAAAGTAAATGCAATTAGCAACATACACTGTTTACTTGATTAAAAATTGTTTCTTGTTTAAGCTAATAATAATTACCTTCATTGATTGAGCCATTAGTGTGTGCTAGGCAAGTGCTTTTATAATTGCATTGAATCACTGCCACAACATTTTATTACGTTATTTTTATTGGAGAGGGATTTGAGGAAGAGAAAAGTTAGATAATATGCATATATTATCCTTTTTTTTTTCTAAAGCTCATCTTTGAGTAATACTCTTTTACTAAGGTGATAAAATGACTATAGCTACAGTTGGCTGAAATATACCAGTATGCTAAATCAGTAAGCGAGTTCCTTATCTCACTTCAAAGTCAAAACCTTTGGATACTCAGAGCTGTTATCATGCCCTCAGTCTGTCTCTCTCTCTCTCTCTCTTTCTCTCTCTCTCTCTCTCTCTCAATACACATACACACACTCTCCTGCTGACTTTATCCATAGCACCTAAAATGAACTCTTTCTTATTCTCCAAACTCACCAAACTCACCCTTGCCACTTGGTTTACATTTTCTTAATCCATAAATGCTCTTACATAGATATCTTCATGTTAATTTCATGTATCTAATAAAACTTTATTGATAGTCCAAATATAAATAGCAACCCCCATCATCACCTTTCCCTATCATGCCTGGCTTCTATATTTTCTTAGCACTTTTTAGTACTTGACATGTTTAGTCTTCTTCTTTTTTTCTTTCTTCTTTATGTCCTCTCCCTAAATTCAAGGATTGTGATGGGTAAGGGTTTTTTGTCTGCTTGGTCTAACACTATATCCTTAAGGCACAGAATAATGTTTGGTCATAGTAGGTGCTCGAATAATCCTGGTGGAGTAAACTGATGAATAATGTGGTAAAATAAAAATTTTAAAGTCTATAATAAATTTGACAGGAAAATAGTTATCAGCACAGAGTTGATTATAGTTAAAAGCTACATAATTAACCAAATATTGTCCTTCAAAGTTAGATAGGCTTAAATTGAAATTCCTCCCTGTTCTCTTATTTACTATGTGACCACAGAGGGCTAGTTAGTATGTTCAAGCTTTATTTCTCTAATGTAAAATGCTAATAATTCATTTACAGCCTTACTTTGAGCATTGAATAAGAAGATGTGGACTAGTTACTGGCATTTCCCTCCTTCTTTCCTATACCCTGTAGGAGGAGATACGCACCCATTAGAGTGATATGGAATTTACCTTCCAAACCAGAACTCCTTAGGAGTGAAAGGGGGCACTACTTCTAACTGTAGTGAGATGACAGACACACTTCAGTGCCACCCCAAGAAAACCTGAACACATGATTAACCTACCCAATAGGTACACATAAACTCAGATATCAAAAGGTAATAAAAGCATACCCATTGTACTGAGCATTGTGTATTGGTGCATAGCATCATTTGGGTTGTGTCTAAAAGCTGGAAAGCTAAAATCATTTCCCAAGATGCTCACAAGCTTCTGAATTTTCATTACTTTTTCTAAGTTAAATACATAGCACGAGATCTACAAGGTAGAAGTACAACAGAGAGCATTGTTCTCCACTTTAGCTGATACCAAGGAGAACACAGTGGTGAGATTTTCAGAATCAAAGCCTGTCTACTACCCACTAACTTGTTCATGAGAGGAAGCGGCTGCACTGTTGTCTTCCTGGTCCTTGGAACCAGCCACAAAGTTACTTTTTTGAAGTCCTACAGGGATAGCAGCTCCCTGGCAAGCTAATTCTGCCTGCTGCGCTTCTGAATGTCAGGCCTGGAGGCCCTTTAAGTGATGGGTAAGGATTTAAGTTATATAAAATCTCTCCTGGCTAGCATTTGCCACAGAACTTTCTGTTTCGTGCAGCTGAAAGTGATCTAACATACCAAGTTGTACCAAGAGCCTCTGGCTTCACAGAGCTGCTTTTCCACTTCATGGTAATATAATCTTTTCAGAAGTGGGCTTCACTGATCTGCTTAAATAGTACACTAATGAACATTAAAACATGTCTTAACTTCAGTCGTGGATCTAGAAGAATTATCACTTGAATCAGTTGTTCCTCAAGAGGTTTTACTTCAAATACATCTGTTATGAACAAATGTTTCTGGGAAAAATAAATGTTACCTGTGGAATTACATGGAAAAGCCAGACAAGGTCACTAACATTCTTATTCAAACTTAAACAATTATTTAATTTTTAAATTAAATTTACTAGGACGACATTGCGTTAATAAAATGATAAAGGTTTCAAGTGTACAACTCTATAACACATCATCTATATGTTGTATTATGTGTTCATTACAAAGTTCTATCACCATATATTTGACCCCCTTACCATCTGGGAACTACTAAACTGTTGTAAGCTTTTGTTTCTTTTTTTATTTCTCCTGTTTATTTCTTGCTTTCAGTTTTATAGCTTACATATGAATGAAGTCATATGGTTCTCTACTTTTTCTCTCTGACTTATTTCGCTTAGCATGATAATCTCAAGGTCTATCCATGTTGTTGGAAATGGCAGTATTTCATCTTTTCTTATGGCCAAGAACATTCCATTGTGTATATGCACCGCATGTCCTTTATCTGTCAAAGAACATTTTGGTTTATTCCATGTCTTGGCCACAGTTAGTAATGTTGCAATGAGCATGGGGATGCATATCATATATCTTTACAAATTAATGTTTACAGATTTTGGGGATAGATATCCAGAAGTCCTGCTGGGCCAAATGGTAATTCTATCCTTAAGTTTTTGAAGAGCCTCCACATTGTTTTCCATAGTGGTTGCACCAATTTACGTTCCCACCAGCAGTGTATGACAGTTGCTTTTCTCCACAACCTTCTTAACACTTGTTATTAATAATCTTGTTAATAACAGCCATTCTAACAGATGTGAGATGGTATCTTGTTGGGCTTTGGGTTTGTAATTTCCTAATACCTAGTGAAGTTGAGCATGTTTCATATATCTGTTGGCCATTTGTATGTCTTCTTGGGAGGAGTGTCTACCGGTATTAAGGTTCTTGGCCCATTTTTTAATTGAATCATTTGCTTTTTTCTTGTTGAGTTGTGAGTTCTTTATATATTTTAAATATTAGCCCCTTATAGGAAATTTTGCTTGCAAATATCTTCTTCCATTCAGTTGGTTGCCTCTTTGTTTTGTTGATGGTTTCCTTTGCTGTGTAGAAGATTCCTAATTTGATATAGTCCCACTCACTTACTTTTTCTTTCACTTCCCTTGCCTTTGAGGTCAAATTTATGAAGTCACTTTTAAGCCCAAAGTCCATAAGTTTAGGGCAATTTATAGTTTTAGGTCTTATATTTAGATCTTTAATTCATTTTGATTTAATTTTCATATATGGTTACTAATAGAAATCTAGTTTCATTATTTTGCACATGACTTTCCAATTTATGACAAATCCTCAGATACTATCATGCTTGAAAATGAGAAACGGAATGCTTTTCATCTATGATCAGAAACAAGACAGAGATGCCCCCTTTCAACAGTTATTCAATATAGTATTAGAAATCCTAGCCAAAGCAATCAGGCAAAAGACAGAAAAGCTTCCAAATAAGGAATGAGGAAGTCAATTTTTTATTTTTTTCAGATGAAAACACATACTAATAATGAAACTTTAGAAAAACATTTTTAAAAATTCTTTTTGCATTTGCAACAAAAAGAATATGTAAGAATAAGCTCTAGAAGAATGTGAAGGACCTATATGCTGAAAACCACGGTGTCATTTCAAAAATCAAAGATACAAAGGAATGGAAACATATTCTGTGTTCACAGATCAGAAAAATCAATAGTTAAAATGGTGACATTATCCAAAGAGATATTCAGCGGTGTCTAATCCTTTGGTTTCCCTGGGCCACATTGGAAGAAAAAGTGCCTTGGGCCACACATAAAATGCACTAATACTAATAACTGTTGATGAGCTAAAAAATAAAAAAATAAAAAAATCTCATAATGTTTAAAAAAGTTTACGAATTTGTGTTAGGCCACGTTCAAAACCACCCTGGACTGTGTGTGGCCCACAGGCAGTGGGATGTAGAAGCTGTCAATACACAGATTTAATGCAATCCCCATCAAAATCCCAATGACATTATTTCAAGAAATAAAACAAAAAATCATGAGATTTGTATTGAATCACCAAAGATCCTTAGTAGCCAAAGCAATCTGAAGAAAAAAGAACCAGGTCAGAGGTATCACACTGTCTGACTTAAATTTATACTACAAAACAACAATAATCAAGTCAGCGTGGTTCTGGCAGAAAAATTGACAACCTGACTAATGCATAGAATTGAGAATTCAGAAACAAACCAACATATATATGGGCATATAATTTTTGACAAAGGAGCCAAAAACACACAATGGATAAAAGAAAGCCTCTTCAATAAATGGTGCTAGGAAAATTAAACAGTTTTTTCTAATGTGAAAAATACATCACTATAAATTAAATCCAATTTTTAACAATTAATGTAGATGTGCTATGTTTTCTAGAAAAAAAAAATGTTTATCTTCTAAAAGATTAGCATTATACAGCCACAGATAGAATCTTTCATCTTTAGTTAAATAAAGCCAAAATCTGCTATTCTTTGCCTTCATTAACAGGAAAAGATGTAATTAATTTCTTAATTGATTTTGGGGGCTTAGAGAGGACTCCCAAAAATGTTCAATGTTGGCATGTGTATTTTAAGCTGAAGCCAAGAAGATCCAACATTTTCACGAAAATTTTTTATCCCTCCCTTAACTTCCTAAAAGAATTTAGATAAGGAAGTTGGTCTAGAAAGAGAACTACTACAAGAGCTATCCTTTTATTTGAAGGACCTACCTATATGGCAGGGCAAACATCTGCTCATCTCACAATTTTATGAATTCTCCGCCTGCTCTTGGAAGCCTCAGGCCCCTATCCCAATCCTTAGTTAAGGATGGCAGATAAGCCTTAATTTTGCCTGGCTGGCTTTGGGTCCTATGTTTTTATGAAACTCCCATATGTATGCAATTAAATTTATTTTTCTCCTGTTAACCTGTCTTATGTTAATTTAATTATTAGACTACCTAAAGAACCTTAGAATAGACAAAAAATGTTTCCTCCCCAATAGTATTTCTGATAAATAGAAGTTTTTGCTTATATCCTCAGATTTATAGTGCACATTAAGTTCCTCCCATAAGTCAATATATATGTATTAGATTTTATTTATCTGAGATGTCTTCCAAAGGCCTATCGTAATTATATTACAAGATTAAAATATACAAAGATCATATACAATATTTTCAGGTTTTCATGTTTAAGGTATCTAATGTCTACTGATAGAAATGGCAGGGTCTTCATGAAACTGCTTATTTTTGTGAAATTTATAACTCTGAATGTGAAATGATGAGCAGTACTTTTTAATAATTCAATGTTTCAGTAAACTATTTTAGCCTTAGGTGAAGCTGAATTAATGAGTACTTCCTGTGGCCTAAGTTAAGGTCCCACAGTCAGGAGAATAAAGCTGTTTAAGGCCAATTTGTTTTCTTCAAGATTGAATGAAATCAAGTTGTGCCTATACTATGATTACAAATATGTAAAATTCATGAATGCGAATAGACAACAGTTGAAAAGGAACAGAAATTTTATTGTAGTGGATTTGACAGAAAGGTAGAATTTGGACTATTTTAATTTTGTTTTCTAATTTGTTATTGAACAATAAACATCAATAAAAATTAGAGTGAATTAACTTTTCTCTAGAGCTCCATTCCAGGAAGTAACTTTGATTATATCTGTATATTTACTATATACTACAACAACCACCTGAGGTATATATAGTCTGATCAAGTATCTTCCTGATATTTAAAAAGCTAATTTAATTATGGTTAATGTATAAATGGGAAAATGAAGTCCCAAGGACACAGGCACAAATAGAACAAATTATTTTTTCACTGTTTCTGGTAATATTATAGAAAAATCAATCAATATAATACTACCACCAGCAAACTCTTTATGGTTAACCAAGCAAATCTATTAAAAGAAGGTATTTTAAATATAGAATTTGTTTTTTTACAGTTAAAGACTATGTAAATAACAACATACAATTTCTCTTGGCATATAAACACAGATAAGAAATGGCACAAACTGGGCAGAAATGTAAAAGGGAAAGGAAAGTTATTAAAATTGCATTGTATTGCCTCTGGCTTACACAAACTATTTCAAAAATGCAATGACCTCTTTCATGTAAAATTTTAGAAAATCCAAATCAGAATATTTCCTCTCTAAGAAGTTTCAGAAATTTGTGTGTAGAATAGCATTAGGCTTTTAGGACTACATCTCTTACAGAAAATACTAAGAAACCAGGGAACAAAGTAAAAGACTCCTAAAGACTTCAAATATCTTAGATTTACTTCACAACTTTTTTTTTTTTTTTGAGGAAAGGAGTTTCCCATAAAGAGATAGTAGGGCTATTAAAACATCTACTGAAAGTAAAATGAGTAAAATATTCAAAGATTTTTCCATCAATAACAGAAATAATAAAGGAAAACATTGGTAACTGCAACTCGTTTTAAAGGCAGAACTGCTTTTAGGCTGAGCTCTTAATTTTTCCCTTCTCTTCATTTCCTGGTGATATCTGCCAATGAGTAACTGAACCCTACCTTGGTCAACACATCTAATAAATACCAATAATACTTATCAAGCTTTGCATGTTCAAGTTTAATACTGTACTTGAACACTACTAAAATGATTAACTGTTCTTTAAGGTCATTCTGAAAGCAGTTTTAGCTTATCTAAGCAGTCTTTCTGTGAAAATATGTACTGAACATAATCTGAGTTCAATAATTCTTCATGAATATATAGTTCAAAATCTCGAGAATGAAAATTTAAATAAAATTAAATTGCACAAAACTATTCACTGCTAATATGGATAAATATATCCAGCTCTTAAAAAATGGGTGTTACTTCTGCTGGACCCTGTATATTATATTCCTAGAAAAAGTTACAAGCTTTCTTAGTGCTATCCAATCTTCAATATTTAGAAATCATTTACAATTATTAAGCAGCTATATTTCATATAATATCTTCCTTTACATTATTATACTACCAATGAAATAGATGGCTTAATGTGTATTATTTAGATAGATAGATAGATAGATAGATAGATAACAAAAGTATGCTCAGTAGATAACTGAGTACATATCATACATAGAAAATTACAAAGAAATATACAACTAAAATATTTTATAAAATAATTTAAAATTCACTCTAATCCAATGGCTGTCCATTCACAGATCGAGTGTTATGTATGAGGGCTATCTGGAAAGTATTCAGCCATATGATATGAAAAATAGAGGCATTTATGGCTGGATTTTTTTCCAGACAGCTCTTGCATATGTCAAGATATAGAAGAATAAAACATTTCCTGCTAGGTTGAAAAAAAAAATTGAAAAACAACACTGTAATGGTGAGTATATAAAGAATTTGAAATCTCAAATAATATCCGTTACATTATAAAATGTCACAATATCTGTAAAGGAATTTGGCCGTATGATTAAATATTGTAATTGCATCTACCTTGATTCAGCACTCACAATCTTAAAAAAATTTTTTTATGAAGATCAATTACATATTTTTATAAAGACAGGTAAAATAAGAGAGGTCTTTGCAATTTTTCTTTCATGTTCTTAAATGGATACATCTATGCATTTATTTTCAGCAATATCTGCACATTATATTAATGTAAAAAATACAGAAATATTAAGTAAATTAAAATTCTCACCATCTACTGAAATCACATTTCTTATTATAAGATGAGTAATCATAAGGAAAACATGTTCATCGCATTTTTATATAAACATATACAAGGTTTTCTTCAGAAAACATTATAGAGCAAATATTATGTACTTTGTTTTTCTCACTTAACAGTACATTTTTCTAAAAATAAATATATTAAAATTGATCCCAGAGATTTGTTCACTATAATTTATTCAATATTTTCAGGTGATGACATTTCAATTTCTATTTTGGATCAGGTCCCTTGTGAAATTACTGGTTCAATGGGTTGTGTACATTAATGTTTAAAGTGTCAATAAACAAATTCCAGGAAGTTCGTAGTGATGTCCAATACCATTTGATTGGGGTTATTGTTGTGCTACATCTTTGGCTACATAAAATATAATCAATCTTTCAGGTTTGTGTCAATCTGATTTTGTAAAGAAAAGATCTTATTGTTTCAATCGTCTTTTCCTTGATAGCTAGTGAAGTAGACCCTATTTTCTTTAGAAGTTTATTTGCATTTTCTCTTCTGTGAATCTCCTGATTATATTTTTCGCTCATTTTCTTTTTTTTTTTTTTTTTCATATTTTTATTTATTTTTACTTTTGACAGAGAGAGAGAGAGCCAGAGAGAGAGAGAGAGAGAGAGAGAACTGAACTGGGGGAGCTCCCAATTCAGCATATGGTTCCGCACGGGCCGGGGCCGGGATTCGATCCCTGGTCCCCAGCGCTGCAAAGTGAGCACTTAACCCACTGAGCCATCCCGGCTTCCCCTCATTTTCTTATGGCTGTTTAATTTTTGACATAAAGTAGAAATGTTAACTTTTGACAATTTTTGATATCCAAATGTCAATTAAGTATGGTTCACTCAAATATTTTATTTCTGTTTTCATTTGTCATTTGACTTTGCTTACAGTGTCTTTAGCAAATAAAAAATGTAATTTAGTATAAACTGTATTATATATGTTTTTCTTATACTTTATACTTTTATACAATTATAGTTTTAGCTTCCTATATATTATTAAATAGGGCTATTGTTTTTTTTCAAGGACATAGCTATTTTTAGTTCTTCAAAATTAATTCATTATGGATAAGTTTCAATTTTCTGCAGAACTGGAAAAATTATTCTTTGTTTTAATTGTTAAATTTATTGGGACGACATTGATTGGTAAAAATCACATAAGTTCCAGGTGTATTGTATATTACATTGTCTATGTATTGTATTATATGCTCACCATATAGTGGAAAAATTATTCTAAATAAAAATTATCTAATGCTGTTAGAATTATTAATAGTTTAACATTGAAAGTTTATTTAAATATTTAAAATCAATAAAACTAGTTATTCTACTTTTATGATTATGGGACCTATACAATATGACATGTAAAATGATCACAGATTAAATTTAAGTTTTATAAAAACAATAATATTAATACAAATCACATGAATTAAATGACAATTAATGGTTTGGGCTGAAAGTAAAGTGCCTTTTGCATTCGGAAAATGGTACTGATGGCTGTGGTTCTTTTCTTACAGGACTAATTTCTTTATATGTCAATGGATCACTTAATGACTCAGTATTCTCAAACTCTAACTAATGAAATATTTAGTCAATCTACAGCATATTACAATATCACTGTCACGTGTCCCCAAAGCATCATGAAAACTATCTCCGTAATTTTGTAAATAGCGTACAGTTTTAAAATAATACTAATCTGGAAGTAACATGTTTTTAAGCACAAGCAAAAGTCCAGGCTCCAAAATCAGATAGTCATTCAATGATTTAAAATATGTGTCTCTACTTTATTATCCATATTAAAACCAAAACATGCAAAGTGGAAAAAAACAAACAAACAAATCTTCTAGAAGCAGGGAATAAGCCCAGAGAGCACTGGGCTTCTCTCTTTCCCTTTAACAAAGGAGCCTAGTACAGCTGTACAGATAAAACCCAGAGTATAAATAGACCGTATGCATTTTACAGGACCAATACCCACACACTGCTCTAGGTGCTCTCTGTACATAATCTTATAAACCTGAAGGAAGCACATTAATAGTGGCTATTTATCAAAAATGAAATTGAGGCTCAGAGAAAGCTAATAATTTCCCTGAACTACATAATCATTAGAAAGGAGACTTAGGTTTCATCCCTAAGCACATTTTTTCCAAAGCCCCCTTTTCTCTGCTCCCATCCCTGGAGCAATAACTCTCAACTGAGCCTCTGCCATTGAACTTGTTCCTGCTCACTATATATGGCTTCATTTCACTGCTCTCATATTGGCTGAACTACGTTAGAAAAGGCAAACGACTTATGGAAGAAATGAGCCTATGGCATTCAATTTAATTCCAAAGCTCTTTCAGAACCCTGCCAATAACTTTAACTTTTTCCCCCACATAAGTATGGCACCATATTCTTGAAAAACATTTTTAAAAGCATACTTCATCATAATTAATGGCAATAAGATAATGCAGATGGTCTAAACCTATACAGGCATACAACAAAATAACATAAACGCAGACACACAAAATAATTGGGGAGATCAGACTGACATTCTGAGTTCCCTGAATTCTAAACTAAATTGAATTCTGTGGTACTTTCAGCAAAACCCCTCCTGTTTTACACCTGACAACAGATGGAGGTAGACTGCATCATGAGTTCAGTTCTTTCACATTACAATAGTTTATGATGCTTATCTGCATTTTAATCAGATACAAAGGACTTATTCCTGAAATGCATCAAGGTAGTCTATTTTCAGTACCTGGAAATGCATCAGAGTTTATAGTCAATAGAGTAATATACGTTACACATTCATATTTTGTATCCCTTTCTCCTGAGTATATAATATTACATGGATAAAGGGGTCAGTACTTTTATTAAAAAGTGCCTATAATCGTTTTCGTTCAGGACAAAGGAGTGATTTCATGATGAAAAATAAGTTTTATTATGTTTTAAGTCCTGTTTTAAAAAGAACTTAACGATTTAATAAAATAATTTGAAGTATGTTATATTCTAGTAACAAAGAATTCAATTCATTGAGGCTTACATCTACTATAACTTTATTTGATCAAATAATTGATCAGCATGCACATAGTCCCTGGAAACTAAATGAGGACCCTGAATAGTACTTTTGTGGCAAAATAGTATTATTTCGTGGCAAAATTTTACTGGCACAGTATAGTATTTTTATTTATTTTTTATTTATTTTATTTATTCATATGTTAAAATCTACATTATATGTTTTTAAATTTTGCTTTTGTTGTTCTTTCAGCAATTATATATTTTTTATTTTATTTATTTTTTGTTAAATTTATTGGGGTAACATTAATTGATATCAATTACATTGTTTCCAGGTGTACAATTCTACATGACGTTGTCTATACATCGCATTATGTGCTCACCACCCAGAATCAGCTCACTTTCCATCACTGTGTGTTTGATTCCCCCTCCTTACTCCCCACCACCCATCTCTCTCACCCATCTCCCCCACCCCAACCCTCAGGTAACCACTAAACTATTTACTGTGTCCATGAGTCTTTGTTTCTTTGTTCCTTTCAGTTTTATATTCCACCTATCAGTGAGATCACATGTTTCTTGATTCTTTCATTAAGAAATGTTAACTTTCAAAAGTTAACATTTCTACTTTATGTCTTTCATTCTGATTTATTTTGCTTAATAAGATGTTTTCAAGGTCCGTCCATTTTTTTCACAAATTGCTGTATTTCATCTTTTCTTATTGCTGAGTAGTATTCCATTGTATAAATGTACCACAACTTCTTTATCCAGTCATCTATCAGAGGACACTTTGGTTGATTCCACAAATTGGCCACCATGAACAGTGCTGCAATGAACATTGGTATATATGTATTTTTTGTATAAATCTAAAAAATATAATCTCTCAAATGTAAAAAATGCAGTAGAGAGTATCAACAACAATCTTGAACAAGCAAGCAGTAGAAAAAATTTCTATACTTTAAGAGAGAGTATTTAAAATTATCCATTCAGAGAAGAAAAAAGAGTTCAAAAAAAAAAAAAGAGCTTAGGTGAATTATGAAATACCTTCAAAGAAAAAGAAAAAGAAAAAAAGAAAAACCCCAACAACAATA
>PVKE010013401.1:24854-36692 GCA_004027555.1 Craseonycteris thonglongyai | reverse complement strand
AAGTATCATGCTTTAGATCACCTGTTCATTAAAAAGGGGAAAGAGTACCTGTACAATAGAGATATCTGATGGTCACAACCTTAACCATGTGACCAACTTCAGCATTGCTAATAGTGGGACATCCTGACATCACATGCACTCTGTTGTAATGCAATATGAAAAACAGAGGACCACCTACTAGTATTCTTGTCAATAATATTTAATCTGAATATAATCAAACTTTTAGACCTAACTTCCACTTTATAGAAAATAGAGGGAATAGAAAACAAACAGAATACAAGACAAGTAAATAATCTGACAAATGCAGAATGCTGGGTACTCTAAAGACAGCTGGCCTGCTCTTTTCAAAAATATATGTCCACAGGGTTAAAGTGGGGGCAGGGTTAGATGATGGAGAAAGGAAGTGGGAGGACACAAAAAACAAATGCAATTTATGATTCTGAATACATTAAAAACAGGCAACAAAGTCAGAGGGATCAGGAAAATCTCCATACAGACTGGACATTAGATAATATTAAAATCCCTCACTATTTTAGCTGAAATACTTGAAATCATTAATGAGAAGAATTCAGTCAATGGTATAACTTTTAAAGTATTTGCAGCCATACAGCATGACTCTCATTTTGGCAAATTTGCCAGGTTGTGTTTTGGCAAATAGTAACTCATGACACATAAAGACTGACAGTTCACTAAGTGCTAATGTGACCTAATCATGTGTATTATATAACTGTGTATTATTCCATTACGTGTTATCTCTCTTGATATAATCATTTCTCAATTTATCTCTCAGCCACTGACCTGCGATTCCTACAACTTCTTGCTCTGTCACAAACGAAACTTATTTATATCTAGACAATTAGTAGTTTGCAGGTTCTATATGTGTAGCGCTTCATCAAGTTTCTCTCAAAATAATTCTATCCAATGTCCTAGTCATAAATCCAATGTAATTTTCATCTTTCTCACACTCAGTAACTGTCACATTTGATATAATAGATTATGTAATTCTTAAAAACTTCTTATCTCTGCTGGTAATACACTTTCAATATTCTCTGCCTATCTTGGCTAAGTCATATTCATCCTCGAAAACCAAATTTAGATGTTATTTACCCAGAAGCCTTCCCTGGCCAGTCAGTAGCTGTTTGCCACCACCATTCCGTGTTACATGTCATACCCCTGGATGGCCTCTCTATTATTAATAAAACATTCAAAACATTGTACTATAATCATTTACTTGCTGTCATCCTACTAGATGTGAGCTTTTTGAGGGCTGAGTCACTGTCTATTTGGAATTTAGAAATAGTACTTGGAACGCAGATGTTCTGAGTTGATAAATGAACTTTACAAATAAAAAAGATGAGTAAATACACACAAAGAAGTAACTTGCTCAAAGTTACATAGCTAGTAGGCTAATATTCAACCTCATCTTCTGACTCTAAATTCCTTAAATACCACTTTATATCTCATCTCCAACAATTTGTGAAGACTCTTGTCTTATCACACAAAAACACCTGGAAATATGGAAATGGACTAGGAAAGAGTAATTTTGATTATATGTATGATAGGAGTTCTCAAGAAACAGAACTCTGAATGATCAGTCCAGTTTCAGAGCCAATGTTTCCAAGGAGCTCTGGAGTCTCATGACAAATATGGACACTTCAGAACAAGTGTCTTAAATATGGATAGTGTTTGAGAACCTTCTGTTAAAGAATAAATGAAAAACAAAACGAAAGTTTACCTAATGGTTTCAATGATAGATCACAGGTGTTTTAAGTGTCTTCAGTGATTCAAAACAAAAAATGAATTTACAAGTTAACTAACATCTCTTTTCCAAAGGAAGAACTATTTGGCTTTAAGATACAAACACACAACACTAAAACAAGACAAAACAAACAAGAGCTCCCAAAATCTGGTTACTGTCGACCAGCTTGGAAATTTAGCGAAGTTCAAAAACAGAAAAAGAAAGTTGTTCTTATTCCTATTTAGTTGTTATTGACAACAGTTATCAGAACAAATTTAATGGCAAAAACTATGTACATAGTTTTTTGAAGCCTTCCTTATAAAACTAGTTGAAAACAGTAAAAAAGTGAGCCCCCCTCATTAAAATTATATGACAAGTTGATTATTGCTGAGGTAATGAGAATAACCAAGATAGTTTAAACTCCCCAAGACAGATATGAACAGAAGTAAAAGTAAATTAAATTCAAGTACATTAAGGTATATTAGCAACAATCTTTTTCTTAAAATCAATTATACCTACTAAACTAGAAAAATTCACAACTGATACAATATTAAAGGCCAACAACTAAGAGACCACTTAAGAATATCAAAAAAGTCTCCATTTCACAAACTACTGAAAAAATTTAAATGCCCAACTTGTTTAATAAAGATAAACTTGCATACATATGTATTACTATGTACTAATTATTATGAATACTACTAACATAATGAGATATCATATCCCAAATATCAATTGATCAAATAAATGGCACTTAAGATAAATTACTTAGATGAAATTTCTTCTAGGTGAGTGAATAGAAAGACTTTCCTAATAAAGGTTATGGCAACCAATCAGATTTTCTTATACCATTTCTAAGACACAGTAACATATACACCCTTTCTTTCATATATAAAGAGAAAGTTGAGTCGCTGCACTTTTCAAAGTATTAAGTAGAGAATGTGTGAGTGTTTGCTTTGGCTAATATATTCAACCAACTCAGAGCAACTGCAAACAGTCTACAATCATTTGGGTATTAACCCTACCTAATAATAATAAATTACTAATTATAATTACTATTAATTAATAATAATGATGATAAATTAACACTGGCCTCCACTGTCCCAGAAAGAAGCAAAGGAAATGATTAGATTCTGATTAAACTTTTCTAAAACTGGAAACTACTGAAAATTAACTAGGACATTCTGGAAAAAAACCATTTACTATTCCACTTCACTACAGTAGCACAAATAAAAATCAAATGCTTATATCTCTTTATGATGCTATAATATAAGCTTGGCCGCATGTGGCCCAAGACAGCTCTGAATGCGGCCTAATTCAAACTTGTAAACTTTTTAAAAACATGAAATTTTTTTGCAATTTATTTTTAGCTCATCAGCTACCGTTAATGTTAGTATATTTTATGTGTGGCCCAAGACAATTTTTCTTCCAATGTTGCCCAGGGAAGCCAAAGGTCAGACACCCCTGCTATAATATTTAATGAATCCAAGTATATCCAGCATATTTGGAGAACAGTTTTTTTAGAGTAGCTGACTCATCAAGTCAAGGTTTCTAAATAAAATTTCTAATGTCTATGAATGATGGTTTGCTACAGAAATGTAATAAGCCATTATAAAATTTAGTACACTGGAATTTCACTACTAGTTGCTTTAATATTTAGTATTAAAGGTAAATGAAGAAGAAAAGGTTAACAACTATTATTAGAAAAAACAATAATTAGGATATAGGTAATCCCTTTCTAAATTAACATAATCATAGCAGGTAAATTTCATTAAATTAGATATAATTAAGAGTACTTTACCTGTACAGAGATAATGTAACCATGTAAGTTTCCTTCCACTGAAATGTTGGCTGTAAAATAATTCAAACTGTAAAAAAAAAAAAGTCAAATTATTTTCAGCTACTATAACATAACTTCCTTGGCTATCACTACACTACAAATTTTTTTTTTTTAATATTTATTTTATTGTTTTTGAGAGAGACAGAGAGAAGGGGGAGGGCCCCGAGCAATCTCCATAGTTGTACATCATCAGTTTTTTGACATGGTTTCGTTCCACACAGGTAGGCGGGGGGTTGCACAGGGCGGTAACTGGGCTGGGAGCCTCCTGCATGGGAGGCATGTCCCCTCAAGCCAGGGGCTGAACCAGGGAGGGTAGAGAGGGGCAAGAACCAAACTGGGGGCCTCCTACATGGGAAGCACACTCCTGTTCAGCATATGAGTCCACAAGGGCTGGGGCCAGGAGTCGATCCTTGGTCCCCGGGGCTGCAAAGCGAGCACTTAACCCACTGAGCTGTCCTGGCTTCCCTACACTACAAAAATTTTTAAGTGTTCCTGTTAGAAAAGACATTATAGCCCATCTGGCATACCCACTCATTTTACAGATGAGAAAGTAGATCCATGTTAAGTCCCTAATCAACATCATACAAATATAGTCCAGCCCTTTTCACTTACAAGCTTGTCCAGAATACTCTCCACTAAAATGCAGCCCTGGAAGTTTGACTTTTTGTATAAATTCAGAAATGACATAGTTAGTGATTCATTACCATTTTTGCATATCAATTTGGACTTTATAAATACTATTTACTAACCAAAAACAATATCATATGAATTTCAACATGAAAATACAAGTCATACCTTTATTTCTAAGATTAGAAATATATATAAACATATACCCTTGCTGAAATGACAGGTTGATTAGTATGTCTGTGTTTACCTCTAAAGTGACATCTATGATTTAACTTCCACATCCAGTCAAACACTAATACAAACAAAACTTTAGCTCACTTGTCTTTGTATATTTTTTTTGTTGATATTATTAAATTTCACATCCTATTAATGTAGCTTTGAAATTTTAAAAACCTGTTCCTTGGACAGAATGTGTAATTGTAGGACATCAGTCCAAAAATCAAGAGTTCATATCTTTTAAAGAGCTACTACATAATATATATAGTGAGAAAATAATACTGGACTATAAAAAAAGATAAAAACTAAAGTTCAGTACAAAACTAAAAAATAAACAAATCCATCATGTCACAATTCAGAATTGTGGACGTACTTTTAGCACGTTGTACCATATGTAATATACCTAAAGCTTCTATATCAAACTTTACTTTTTGTGCTTTTATATCAAACTTTACCTTCTGTACTTTCAAAAAGAAGTTTAAATAAAGCAATCAGCAACCTAGCAGCTATACTATGTCCAGTCTTTTTTTATTTTTATTGTTTTTGACAGAGAGAAAGAGAGAGAGATACAGAGGCAGAGACAGAGAGAAGGGGGAGGGCCCAGAGCAGTCTCCATAGTTGCACATCATTGGTTTTTCCACATACGTAGTTTCATACCACAAGTGGGTGAGGCTGCACAGGGCAGGAACTGGGACGGGGTCTCACCCCGGTGAGAAATGAACCGGGGGCACTCCCCAGTTCAGCACATGGGTCCACACAGGCTGGGGCCAGGATTTGATCCTCAGTCCCCAGGGCTACAAAGTGAGCGCTTAACCCACTGAGCCATCCCAGCTTCCCCCACTATGTCCACTCTTTACAACAAAATTTACAGCTGCTAGTCAAGGGAATTAGCAAATTCTTTCAGCAGTTTATTCCAAGTTTGCCTAGTCTAGGGAAGCTGAAACTTGTTAAGCATGTTTTCCCTCCAATGGTACAGAATTCTCCTGTATGAACAAATCCACCAAACCCTTTGCATAATTAAAAGAAAATGACTGGTACCAGGAATACTTAGGATTTTCTGCCTGTTTCTAATCTAGATAAAGAGAAAATAAAAATATGTCATAAAAGGACCCCATAAGTATGTTTTGACTAATAATCTCCAGGGGTGTCAATAAAATTCAATTACTACTATACAACTCATAATTATGAAACATTTCTAATAAATTTGTGGACAAAACAAAATAAAAAATTTCTGAAACTAAGAAAATCAAATTTGAAAATGTTCTTTATAAATTATTAAGTACAAAGCTAGCTTTAGGATGTATATTCAAAGCTCTGAAAACACATGTTTTATTTCTTTATACTCTTAGCAACTAATACTATCAATAAAGTTTTACTGATGATGATATCAATATGACAAAAATACACATTCCTTTATCCTTAAATTTAAAGTCTGATTATAAAGATTCTCATGTTTATAGCTAGTCATAACAAAAAGATTCAGTTCCAAATGAGAATATTATCAATTCATCTGGTATTGCAAGACAAAAGTTGTAAAGCCTTACTGAGCTATATATCATTAAATAATCATTATAGGAGTTTATTAGTAAGAAATATGTCTTGACTAAACTTAACATCTTTATAATTTGAGGGCATAATCACAAATTTAGATATGACTGGAGGGCATAATTACAAATTTACATATGATTGGAGGGCATAATTAAAGCTCAAGGGCCTTAAAAATTAACATTTCATATTTAATGAGATTATTCTTTTCTAATAGAGAGCTGCATTAATATACATTATTTTATATTTCTTTAGATTATTCAGGTTTGTGGGCCAGGTAAACAAAAGAAATCTAACAATTAAGATTTATTGGTCTAATGTGCAAAATAAATTACTTTTCATTAATGTTTAATTTCTATAGTTTTAAGATACATATATATATATACATATATATATATATATACACACATATATATAATGAACAGTGTTTGATAAACAGCTACACTAGAGATTAAGATAGGGGAAGCTGGGATGGTTCAGTGGGTTAAGCGCTCACTTTGCAGCCCTGGGGTCCAAGGATTGAATCCTGGCCCTGGCCTGTGTGGACCCATATGCTGAACTGGGGTGTGGCCCCCATTTCGGCCCCCTACTCGCAGGGGTATATCTCTCATGCAGGCAGCCCTGCTGGCTTGGTTCCCACTTTGCATGGGACCCTGCTGACCTGTGTGGAATGAAACCATGTCAAAAACTGATGACATACAACTATGGAGACTGCTCTGGGCCCTCTCCCTTCTCTGTCTCTCTCTGTCTATCAAAACAATAAAGTAAATATTTTTTTAAGATATAAAAATATAAATGCTCACTAAGGTAAGATAAATTAATTTACATGTGAAAAAATGTATACTATTAAGTACACAGATAAATTTTTATTCCCATTAAACTGAAAACTTGAATTTACAAGGAAAAAATATGAGTACAAACTCCCTCCACTGGTAATTAGAGAAAATCCAAATGGAGAGAGCAATATTCTTTGAAGCATAATTTTAGTCGGAAAAAAACAACCTCCTCTTTGTAAACGAGAAAACTGAAACCTAATGAGGGACACACATTAATAAATAAAATTTAAAGGATTAAAAAACTATTATCAGAAAATAATTATTTCAAGGGGAGAGAGAAGAAAACAAAGTTACAGGATAACCATATTTCTATCATCCTCCACTCTGCCTTAATTTCAATTGGATGAGTAGGCGCCTATAAAGAAATGTAATGTCCAAGGTGAGGAGTCAAGTTTTTTTTCTCTGACCTGGTCACAAATACATCAAAATGTTTTCCCTGGCTACCTCACTCCTTGCCTCTAGCTTGCATCTCTCCTCTCTGGAAAATTTATAATAACCTGGGCTCATACTCTGCCCAACCAAATGAATGCTCATCAATATAGTTTCTAAGATGATTTGTGCTTTAATGCCTTAATAATCCTAAATTATACTCCTCTATATTCCTCCTCTATACTCCTCCTCTATATTCCTCTGAAAGTCTATCTTCCTTACGTTTGGTATCTTGCAATCCATCTGGCTATTTATGGTACTCTCCTCTCCTATTACTACTACTACTATAACTATTACTACTTCTATCAGCTACTGCTTATTGAGTACTTACCATACACCAGGCTAAGTGCTTTAGTGCTTTACACGATTTCAGTTCATCTTTGTATCAACACTTTGAAGGAATACTATTAATATTATCAGTTAATAAAAAATGAAAAAGTGATTTGCCCAAAGTCACAGAGCATAGTAAATGGCAGAACAGACATTTGAAACCAGGAATTATGATTCAAGAGCCTATACTATTATTTTATTTATAACCCTTATTTTGAATGAAACAAAAACAACATATTTACTTTTAAAAAAAGGATTCAAACTACATACTGTGAATATCTCTAGGAAATAGTATAATCAAATACCATTTTCATTTTAAACTTCATAAATGTATGTATTAATATAACTCATAAGTTCACAACCTCAAGTCACCGCTAAATCAGGGACTATTAAAAAATAATAAAGAGTTCCCAAAAAAAAAAAAAAAAAAAAATGCTACCCACACTTCCATCCAGTCAAGAAATAAGACATTTCTTTTGGTGAGTCAGAGAATCACAAAGAGTAAGTTTCAAGAGAAATTAAAACACATCTACTCAAAAACTTGTACATGAATGTTCACAGCCACATTACACATATGCCAAAAAGGTGGAAACAACCCAAATGTCATCAACTTATAAATGCATAAACATATTGTAAAATATCCATGTAACAGAATATTATTTGGCAATAAAAAGGAATGAACTACTGACATATGCTACAACATAGATGAAACTTGCCTGACATGCTAAGTGAATGAAGTCAGTTACAAAAGACCACATATGATACGAGATTTCCAGAATACATAAATCTACAGACTGCCTAGGGCTGGGTAGAGGGGGAAGGGAGTTGGGGGAAAATGGGAAGTGACTATTAATGCATAGGGGATTTCGTCTAGAGTGATTTTTGGGTAATAAAAAAGTTCTAAAATTAATTATTGTGGTGATAGTTGTACAACTCTGTGAATATACTAAAAACCGCTGAAACGGTATACTTTAAATGAGGGAACTGTAGAGTGTTATGGTTTGAATGTCTGTGTCCGCGCCCCCCCCCCCATATTCATATGATGAGATCCTAATGGTCACTGTGATGGATTTAGGAGGTGGGGGCTTTGGAAGATGATCTGCATCATGAGGGTGGAGCCCTCATGAATGAGAATAATGCTACTATAAAATAAGCTCCCTAGCCCCTTCCACTATGTGAGGATACAATAAGAAGTCTGTGATCTGAATAGGGCCCTGGCACATGGTACCCTGATCTCAGACTTCCAGCCTCCAGGACTGTGATAAATCAATTTTTGTTGTTTATAAGCTACCCAGTCTGTGGTTTCTTCTTATAGCAGTCTGAAGAGACCAAGACATATGGTAAACAAATTATATCTCAATAAAGTTGTCAAAGATACAGTCTCTATAGCCACTTTAAGGTTTCTATTCAGTCACACTTCAAGGCAATTTTACTTGAATTTTTCTATAATACTTCACATTCCAAATATATTTACCTCAATTATAGCCCAGAAATAAAAATAAGTACAAGAAATAAATGAGGTACAAAAATGGCTCAATTTTCAAATAAAAAATTAGAAAATGATTGTTTTAACTATTAGGTTCTAAACTTTCTTCTAGTATCAAAATTTTTAAATTTAAAACTGCTTAAGAGCAGTTAAAAGATTTACTAAAACGCATATTTTGACAAAGAACTGCATGACAACCTTAGCACCTGAGTTTTACTATTAGTACCATAATTTACATTCTTCCTACAAGGTAGATTAACTATAGTTTATGAATATATGTATGTATATATATTGTTTTCAACAGAGACAGAGAGAGAGAGAGACAAAGACAGAGAGAGACAGAGAGAAGGGGGGAGAGCCCAAAGCAATCTCCATAGTTGTACATTAGTTTTCGATATAGTTTTGTTACACAGGTGGGTGTGGGGCCTCACAGAGCAGGAACAGGGCCACAGGGCTCCCACATGGAAGGCAAGCCCCAGTGAGAACTGAACTTGGGGGACATCCCAGGCTTATTATATGGGTCTGTGAGGGCTGGAACCAGGATTCGATCCTTGGACCCTGGGGCTACAAGACGAGAGTTCAACCCACTGAGCCATCTTGGTATCCCTGTGAATATATTTTTATATCACACAAGCCATGAAGACTTTGGAAAAATATTTAAAGTGATATGACATGAAGACAATTATTAAAATATGTTAGGTCTTCTAATGTATTTCCTGCAAACTTACCATCTGTACACTTTTTTCCAATTCCTGGGGAATTGCAAATGTAGATGAAGGAGCCTGAGTAAGAGGCCATGCACCAGCCTGTAAGAAAAAAAGCAAAATAAAAATGCTAAATAGATAAACATCTAACTTGAAAGTAAATATTTATTTATAAAATGATTTAAGCAACTAAAGAACCTCTTTTTTCCTTTCTCAAAATGTTGATTAAACCCATCAGCATTATTATCATGGCCCATTTCATTCCAAATTAACATAATATATATCTTTAGAAGCTACAATCCATTAACTGAAAGAAATGTACACAGGTATCCATTTATTAATTCTTTGTAACAGAGTATTTGAAATTATTAGTAAATGCCCACAATAAAAAACATAGTCTTACCTGTAGAACATATATTTGAAAACTAATCCCTAAATCTATAACTGTGTCTTGATTTTTGATAAAATTATTGAACTTATTGTTGAGATCAGCACTGACACTCATATCTGTATACATGCGATGTAGCTTGCTGGTAAACTCATAACCACAGGCTTGCTGCAAAAAAAAAGTTTAAAAAAATATGTGATTTAAAAATAAAAATAAAAAACCATATTGCTTAGTAAGAACATGTTGCTATTGCGAGGTCTATTGTCAAAGGTTTACATATTATATTCAAATCTACTATATAGGAAAATTATCAACTACTGAATAAGTCAGAATAAATAAGAACAGCTACTTCTTATCTCATCAATATGTAAGTAAAAATGATACAATAATAAACAAATTGAATTGCATTATAAAACTTGTACGTAGGTAGTAAAGTATACAAATATTTTGTAAAATATATTCTGTTTATCTTGTGGGTGATTTTTGTATCAACATATCAACATATATGAATAGATGTGTCCATTTAATACAGTATTTGCAGGTCCTACCACATAAATATACCATTCTACATTTAAGCAGTTAACTGTTGATAAATTATTATTTCCTCTTATTACATATAATGCTGCATGAAGATCTTTATGTGCTAGTGGAGTAATTTCTAGGACATTATTACATCAAATGC
Organism: Craseonycteris thonglongyai; assembly: GCA_004027555.1. Lineage (NCBI taxonomy): Eukaryota > Metazoa > Chordata > Mammalia > Chiroptera > Craseonycteridae > Craseonycteris > Craseonycteris thonglongyai. The sequence continues at coordinate 25,874 of PVKE010013401.1, read as the reverse complement.
TTACATTACCTTTAATTTATTGATCATGGCTTCTTCAGAATCCATAGACATAGATAACCCATGAATTAAACGTTTCGCCAGCATTCTTGCGTAGAACTATAGTAACAAAATATGTCTAAGAATTACTTCTTTTCTGATGATTTAAAGTTCAAAAATAAATCAAACACAAAACAAAAAAAATCTCTCTCTTCACAACTTACTTTTTGAAAAACATCCTTATCATCGATATATTTGAAAACAGTAATGAAGCTGGTGAGTTTGTCTTCTACTTCATTCTCAGTCATCCCCTTCGCTGATTTCTTTAGTAAGTTGTCACAGTACTTAGCAAGCTCAAATAGAAATTGACAGTAAATCTTATAAAGGGCCCTTCTGTACATATCATGCCTCAAATGCAACAAAAGGACAATAGTACAAAATAAGATCAATGGACAGGCACTTTCCCATCCTAAAGCTTTTGTTTTAAAAACCATGAACATGCACCAAAGAACTTAAAATGTACATCATATGGCAAATAAGAAAAAAGATACTATAAAGAAGTCAAAAATCTAATCAACACTTAGTGACCAATAAAAAGCATTGCTAAAAGTAACATAAGTTTCAAAAGAATGCCTAGATGAGTTTTGAGCAGTTCTATAATTTTTGACACTAAACAAGTATACTTTTTTTTTACTCTTTCAACAACCTTGTAATCAAGTTTCCTTCACTGGCTACAAAGAAAATCCATCATCAAATTTCCTTTATATTTCAAATAAAATTTCCATGAAAAGTAATGCAAATTACTGTAGTGCAGACATCCTTTAAAACCCAAACTTTATAAAGTGAAATATTTTCTCCTTTAGTTATTTTTCTTTTTTTATATCTTTTTATATTTATAGAGAGTAATTATTTTATCTTCAGTGCATATTTATTTCTATTTTACTTTTGACAGATAGAGAGAGAGACAGAGACAGAGACAGCTAGAGAACCGAACTGTGGGAACTCCCCAGTTCAGCATGTGGGTCCTGCCTGGGCCGGAGCCGG
>PVKE010013401.1:0-24754 GCA_004027555.1 Craseonycteris thonglongyai | reverse complement strand
AAAAACAAACTAATTCGACAATCTCTTCAGTTTTCACTTTCTAATAGTGATGTTTCATAAGATTACTTTCAAGCAATTATCAAACTTACCAATTCAGGAGCTTTGCAAACAGACTTGGGTTCTCTATAATTTACAACTGATGTAAGGGCCTAAATAGAAAACAGGCCAATAATTAGCCACCAGTAATAGGATACAAGTACAACTGGTTCAATATATAAATTATTACCCCACACAAAACACAGCATTTGGTGGTAGTTTATTACTTTTGTTTTCATTTCTAACAAAATAAACTCCTCTAACTGTATCCCTCATGTTAACTTTACAACAGTTATATATCCTGTTCCTAATACAAGCTATCCTTCATAAATCATTACTGATATTTGAACACAGGTAAAATAAGATTACACTGTTAAAACTTTTGTAACAACCATATAAGCAAATTTCCTTCAAATTATACCAAAATCCAAAGTTTGTAAAACAGGTATATTTATTTTTCTTACAAATGTTATTTAATATAGCCTAAGTACTATATGCAAAGAAAAAATAAGAAAAGATATCAAAATTACACATTTTTCAGAAAATAATCGTTTACTAGCCATTCCCCTTCTATGTCATAATCATGGAAAATTCAATTCCCCTATTTCAAGCATTCAATTTAAGCATTCAGTTATTAATTTAAAAGTTATGTTACTACTATTCTGCTTTTCACATTTAAATCAGTTACTTAAGGTTAATCTTCACATCTCGATTAGAAATCTCATGAGAAAGAAGCCCCATTTCTGAAACTGCCTTAAAGAGTACTAGGAGACTTCTGGCCAAGAAGGAAGAATAAGTGGATGTGCTCACCATCTCTCAAGACCACATCAAAATTACACCTAATAGAGCCACCACCTTTGGAAACCACCTGAAACCTAACTGAACAGAACTCCTATAATTAAGGATAAGAAAAAGCGACTTTGAGAGTGGTAGGAGGGGCAGAGACACGAAACGAGCTGATTCCACACCCGTGTGGCAGTGAAGAGCTGGGAGGAATATCTCGACTTGGGGAGCGTGCTGTGATTACCCCACTTTACAAGGGAAAATATGGGACTTAGCAAGTAGGGTTCTAACGTAGATCTCTCTGATTTGAAAACTGACCCCAATGAGGAGCGAGGGGTCATAGCCACATTCTGGGCCCCCCAGTCCCGAGCACCAGTGACGCGAAGAGGGGTCCCCATCACATCTGGCCACAACAAAGAGACAGAAATGGGCCCAGTAATTCCACTTCTGGATATTTATCTGAAGAAACACAAAACACTACTTCAAAGTAACATGTGCATCCATGTGTTCATTGTGACATTATTTACAACAGCCAAGCTATAGAGGAAGCCTAGGTGTCCACCAGTGGATAAATGAATAAAGAGGTGGTACATACATACAATGGCACATTACCCGGTCATAAAAAATGATAAAATCTTGCTTCATGTGACAACATAGATAAACCTAGAGTATATTATGTTAAGTGAAGTCAAAGATAAATACATATGATTTCATTTATATGCAGAATTTAAGGAACAAAATAAATGAACAAACAAAACAGAAACACACTCAAAGAAACAAAGAAACTGATGATTGTCAGGTGGGATGGGGGTTAGGGGATAGGTGAAAAAGGTGAAGGTATTAATAAGTACAAATTGGCAGTCAACTGTAATTTAAACCTTTTTTAAGAAAAAGAATAATACTTAAACAGAATTATAGTTGACCCTTGGATAATGCAGGTTTGAACTGCATGAGTCCATTTATACCCATATTTTTGTCAAAAAATGCTGTAAATATCTTTTCTCTTCCTTATGAATCTTCTAATAACATTTTCTTTTCTCTAGCTTACTTTATTTTGAGAATACATATAACACAAAATATTCATTAATTGGCTGTTTATGTTACTGGTATGTTTCTGGTAATATAAGTAGGCTGTTAATAGTCAAGTTCTGGGGAAGTCAAAAGTTATACGTGAATTTTCGACTGCAAGGGACAAAGGGGTATTGGCATCTCTAACCACTGTACTGTTTAAAGGTCAACTGGAAAGACAGATGATAGACAGATAGATAGATAGACAGATAAACAGATAGACAGATATAGCTAGATCAGTTAATATATATTCCATTTACGATGGTAATAAAGCAATACACACTCAGAAACTTTCCTTGGAAGTCTGAACTGTGATCTTTTCCAGGGCTGGTGATTTGTGGCACAATACTCTCTCATGAGGAAGGGCAGTGGCAGCGAGCCAAGGTCCCCATTAGCCATGCAAGCACAAGGTAAACAACTAGTGTATTCATTGTGTTAGATAATTTTGCTCAACTATAAGCTAATGTAAGTGTCCTGGGTATGTTTAAAGTAGCTAGTCTAAGCTTTGATGTTCAATAGGTTAGGTGTATTAAATGCATTTTCAACTTATGATATTTAAACTTACAATTGGTTTACCAGAACATAACCCCATTGAATGTCAAGAAGAATCTGCAGATGTATAGATATTACATAAATATATATGTTAAAAAGTTACCTTATCCAATGCACTCATAAAATGCTGATCACCATTCAAAACAGTGTTGATAAGTTGAACAAATTTACCATGTACTTCCAAAACTGATTCCACAAATAGTGTTGGCATCTAGAAATATAGAACACAAAGTACAAAAACAGATTTTAAGAAATTCAGGGGTATAATTAGATGTATTAACGAATTATTTAATTAAGAGTAGATTTTTCCAAAGAATACTAATGTTACACATGCAAGCACACCCTCAAAAAATAATTTTAGCTAAAATGGTCTTAAAAATCTAAAACTTTGATGTTGAAATTAGCTGTCACTCAACACCAGAAATGCACAACTATAGTTCCTCTGTCAGAAGAACCCACTAAAAACACACTTCTCTCTGGTGTTGGAATACCACAGCTTAAGGGTAACAATATACAATCTCTGAACCACCAGGCCTATCACTTTCATAGAGGATTATATAAACAAATATTGCTTTCAAAGCCACTAAAGGCTGGGCGGGGGGGGGGGGAGACGGAGAGAGAGAGGAAGTTTTAAAGTGAATATATAAGAAAACTGAGACTCCTGGAGCTGGGCGATTTCCCACATCTCAGACAGAAGACACACTTAGTAGTGAAAAAGTGAGTTTTCACTTTTAGTGGCAATAACTATGAAGGTAGTTAGTACCTAAGACTTAATTAAGTGAGATAAAATTATTTGAGTCTACTACAAATGCATTCTCTTGTATTTCTATCTCCTACTCCTTTGACACCAAACTCTTGTCCTACATTATTTAACACCTTGAATCTGTAAAATGAATAATATAAAATAATAAACCTAATAAATAACAGCCTAATAAACCTAAACAATATAAACTAATAGCTTTAAAAAATAGATAACTTATACATCACTGTGGCAGACTTAAAATCTAAGAAAATAATTCTTAGAATTATTTTCTTAGATATTAAAGACAAATAAATCTACCACTAATGTGATGAGCATCTAATAAGTGCCCCCAAACAATGATGTCTATGCTTAGATTACTGCATTATAGATGACAAGCAAATAGCTCTACCTAGAAAAAGAGAAGTAACATTTCATGTCACGTCTATTCTATTCATTAACCATCACAAGTAAAAAAAATGAAGATGGTCCAGCCAGCTTAGATGACAGGATAAGAAAGTTGCCTTGTTGTAAATAGTCATTTGATTGGCAGGGAACTCTTAAGAAAGATGAGTATTAGGGGCATGAGGGTTACTATTGGGTATTCTGGGTAGTAAGCATATATTTAGGGAAAATTATTTTAATCTAAATTTGCTTCCTGGGCTACCAAATTCAGAGCATTTATGAAGCAATTTGTGAGTTGTCTATATTACCATTAATTCCACTACAACTAACCAGTAATACCAGTTACAGAGAAAAACAATTGTTCTGAAACAGCAAACATATTTTACTATGAGGTTAGTTAACAATTGCTAAATGAACATTTCAATGTAACTAGGAAGAAGCCTACCTCATTTGATGACTTTCTAATAATTTGATAATTCCAAAATGTGTCCAAGAAACTAGGTTTAAAACATTTTAATTAAAATGTTTATATTTGTTAGTATGGTAGGACTTTTCTTTCATTTTTTAAAACAGTAAATTTTTTTTTAAATATATTTTTTTTTATTTATTTATTTTTGACAGACAGAGAGAGAGAGAGAGAGAGAGAGCAGGAGAGATACAGAGAGAGAACTGAACTGGGGGAGCTCCCAGTTCAGCGTATGGTTCCGCACGGGCCGGGGCCGGGATTCGATCCTCAGTCCCCGGCGCTGCAAAGTGAGCACCTAACCCACTGAGCCATCCCGGCTTCCCCCAAAACAGTAAATTTGGTTCCGCACGGGTCGGGGCCGGGATTCGATCCTCAGACCCAGGGGCTGCAAAGCAAGTGCTTAACCCACTGGGACATCCTGGCTTCCCCTAAAACAGTAAATTGCAAAAATCAAACTCCATGATAATGTGATTAAGAAAAAGATTTTCCAGTTCCTTTTATTAACTCACATTTTCCTGAGTAAGATTACTGGTTGCTCTAAGGCCCTCATCATGGATATGATTTTGCAGCTCCTGAATCATATGAGGTAAACCAGTGGACACAGCACGAAGTAAGACATACATATTTGCCATGTCTGAGGGGAAAAAATTTTGATTATTAAATTTCCAAATAGTTCAACAATATTTTTAATGTACTAGATTAATACATAGTTCAAAATACAAAATTATAAAAGAGAAAGTCCCCCACACCTGTCTCCCAACCACCCAGTCCTCCTCCCCATGGGAAAGCAATATTGTAATTGTTTAATACTTTTCAAAACTATTTCATGCATTCAAGCAAATATACAGGTTCTTCCTTTTGCCCCTTTTATATAAACAGTGCAATGTATTTTATGTTCATTTGCAACTACAAAACAACATTTTAACTTAAAGATCACTTTATATCAGTAGAGTGTTTCCTCATTTGACAACTATACAGCACTCCATTATATGGCTATAATATAATTACTTAAAAACTGATGGAAATTCATTATTTCCAATCTCTTGATATCACAACATTACAGCTAATAATCCTATGTATGGACAAGAATATCGATAGTATAAATTCCTAGAAGTGTGATTGCTGTGTCAAAGCTTAATCTTCTAGAATGATCCTTCTAAACAGAGCTCCCACCAGCAGGGTGCTCCTTGTCAACAAGACGATGTCTCAGTGTATTGGTTTATAAACTTTTTAATGAAGTATAACACACATATAGAAAAGTATATAAATCAAATGTGTGTATCTCAATAAACTATCACAAGTGAACACACACACACACAACCCATGTAACCACTGCCCAGGGTAAGAAATAGACATTACCTATACCTAGAAGTCCCCTTCACACCTCTTCCCAATCACTACTCCTCTTGCTCTTCTGCAAAGGTAATCACTGTCATAAGTACTAAACCACAGATTAGTATTACCTGTTTTGAACTGTTTATAAAAATGGAATCACACAATTCTTTCAGTTTCTTTCATTCAATACGTTTTTAAGGTTCACATATGCATGTTATATGTAGATGTACTTGGTTCATTTTCACTCATCTATAATATTCTATTGTATGAAGAAGATACTGTACTTTATTCATTCTACTGTTATAAGACATCTGAGTTGGGGCTATTACAAATAGTTCTGCCATGAACATTCTTGTACATGTCTTATTGCACATACGCACATGTAATTTTGGTGGAGGTTTATACATCTCAGAGAGGGATGGCTGGATTATAAAATATGCATATATTCAACACAGCAGTTAATGTCAGTTTTTCAAAGTGGTTGCATCAATTTATACTCTCAGTGCAGTATATTCAAATTTCCACTACACTACATGCTTTCTAACACTTCTTTCCAGTTTTTAAAATTTTAAGTCAAAATGTAAGTATTGATATCTTAGTGTGGTTTTAATTTGCATTCCCCTATTTTAATAAGACTAAGTGCTTATAAGCCATTTCAATATCTTCTACTCTGCTCTACCTGTTCAAATTTGTTGACCATTTTATATCTTGGCTATACACCTTCTTCACTTATTGCAAATATATTATTACCCTATAACTACCTTTCGATGAGCCAAAGTTCTTGATTTTAATGCAGTCCACTTGACAATTCCTTCCTTTGTGGTTTATGCTTTTTGAGTCTTATCTAAGATATCTTTCCCTGCTTCCAGGTCATGAAGTTGTTCTGTTTTATTTCTTATAAGTGTTACTGCTTTACCCTTAGATCAAAATTGCATAACAACTTGATTTTGTATATAGTGTCTGAGGCAGAAATCAATTTCACTTTTTTTCTGAGTGAATATCCAGTGGACTCAGTATTGTGTTGAAAAAATGATTTTTCCCCAATGCTCTCCAGCACCTGCCCTGATCTTAAGTCAAGTATACACATAACATTTGTTTATCCTTGCACTAATGCTTCACTGTGGTTTTATAAGTCATACTATCCCACAAAGTCTTCCCACTGTGGTCTTCAATGTCATCTTAATATTTTTAGTCTAAGAGTATAACTTTCAGAATTTAAAAAAAGCACAGGTTTTGCGTAGATTGTCCTGAATCTATTAATTCATTTTACTTTCAACAATGTTTAGTTTTCTGTATAGGTCTGGCATATAGGTCTGGCATATTTGAAAATTCTTAATGTTATTTTTTCTAAAAATATTTTATTTTTTCACTGATTATCACTAGTGTCTCACTGTGTTTTTATTTTGTATTTAACCATTTTGAGATTATCTCCACATATTTAAAATCCATTCATACTTCCTTTTCATACTCTTTGTCTTTACCCTATTTATTAGAAATTTTAATGTGTTGAGGAAATTAACCCTTGTGATACATAAAAATGTGCAAACATATTCTCCCAGTTATTCTTTTGACTTTAGAATACACTTTGAAAATAAATTTTCCAAAACACTCTTTTAAAATAGAAGTAGATTAATAATCTTTAAAAAGGCATAGTGAATATTTTAGAGACTACTTACTACTAAAATATACTTGAAATCTAACGTTAACTTAAAGACTATGTAAAAAGTGAGTTTATAATTTAATTCACATTTATGTTTCGTATCACTTACCATTTTTTTTCTCTTGTCGAATGATATTATGACATTCTGCATGTAAAAACTGTAAGTGGTCTGCTACCATTCGTTGCTGACATTCATGAATCACTTTAGTATACGAACTGGGATGCAAGTATTTTCGACATCGCATTTCTTCATCTTTTAATCTACCTAGAACCTTTAGAAATATATTCTTAGTCATAAACTACTATGAGAAGACATCATAGTGTAACATCAATGAGTAACTAAGGTAGCCTAATTTTCAGGGCTCAATGAAATATGGCCAGGCAACAAATAAGGATTACTTAACAAATTTAAACCCACTTTCCATAAATCATTTCAAATTTTTATTTCAATTATTAGATATCACCTACATTTTACCAGTCTTATGAACAAGAACTTGGTCTACACTGTTCTTCATTTACAAACCCTAAGCATCCTATTATATAGACAACCTAACATGCAACAAGAAAAGGGGATACAGATTATTAGAAACCAAAACAAGTGGTCACTTTATGAATATTTAATTATTAATTTAAAAATAATTTACAGTAGCTGGATCAAGTAGATTAATCTAATTCTTTTACATTGGTTCCTCTTATAAAATGTAAATGGCGTATACATGAGAGTTAAATATCACAGTAAAGCTTTAAAATTTTTGAAAGTCAAAATATTTTTAGTCATAGTTAAATGCCAATCAAGACCTTTATTAAAGCTTATCCTATATAGAAAGCACTGAGCTACAAACAATATACTGGTTAACATAAACAAGAACTAATTAAGTTAACAGCCAGTAAATTTGGCCAATTTTTACTTCAAAACAAACTACACTTGCAGTGAAAATCATGCCAGCACCTCACATACACATACAGATGTTTAGGCTTTGAAAATATTCTATAACAAGAAGCTATGTAACTAGAATTTCTGAAGTTAACTGGTCCATGGGAACTATGTACATTTAAACCTTTGGGAAGTATTGCTGAGTTTGCCTGGGGATTAAAAAAGTGATGTTGGGAGGCATGATGATGTTGAGAGAGGGAAAATAATACGTGCATCACTCCTGGATAGCTCTCAGCTATTGTTTGATGAAAATGGGGCGCAACACTGAAGAGAAACACACAGTCCTATCTTTCCCACTGTGCTACCTTGTGGAGCCAGGAATTCAAAGCAAAGTCATAGAAACCAAAGTTGGGCAAGAAGGGGCCTAGATTAAAAGATGTTCAGTATATATTTCATCAACTTAATAAAGTAGTTTTGGTCAACAAATTTTTCTTTTAAAATAAAAATAGTTCTCAAAAGAATTATGCCTATTAGTCATTTATAGCATACTACAAGTGACTTTTATCTGTTTATGGATTGAACTAAATGCAAAGGGAAGAGTGTGGCCTGAGGGAAGTGAGGAGGATGAGAAAAGGAAAAAATAAAACAATGATAACTGGGTGAGCAGTGATGCTGGGGCTGGGGTACATATCAAGAGAAGGTAGATAAGGTTGGGGAATCATGATGCAGGGCTTCAAATAGCTATAAAACCACCGTAGCTGGGGGAAAAGGCCAAAATTAGAGGTAGGATACAGAAAGGGAAGTAGGAATGCTACATTAATTAGTCTGTTAATTAAATAAACTACTCTTATAAATGCTATTTCCCAAATATAATTCCCAGTGGCCCTCCTTTTAACAGTTGAGATGTAATTTACACATCATACGATAAACACATCTAAAGTATACAGTTTCATGTGTCTTGGTATATTACATTATTAGTGTTTTTAAAGTTGTGATAAAATATATATAACATAAAATTTGCCATTTTAACCACTTTCAAATGTATAATTCACTGGCATTAATTATATTTACAGTGAACAACTATTTCTAATACTTTTTCATCACATCAAACAAAAGTTCTGTAACCATTAAGTAATAAGTCCTCATTCACCCCTCCCAATTACCCCTAATCTACTTTCTATCTCTATGAATTTGCCTATTCTAAATATTCCACAAAGTGTAACCATACAATATTTTTGCTGATGGGATCTTTTTGAGAGCCAGATAACAAGGGGTATTGTGTCACTGACCACTGTGAGCACTCTTTAGATTAGATCTAGAATTTAACAAGAGTCTCAGATGCAGAAAGGGTGAAGAGCTAAGAACCACTGACTTTGTGTAACATACACTTAACAGATGGACAGAAATAACCTAGATAGCCTACTCAAGGTTCCAGAGCTATTATAATTAGTGACAACAGCAGGAAGAAAATTAAACAGCTCAATTTCTAGGCCTGGGCTTTATAAAATATGTAACAGCATATAAGTAAGTACTGATATTTCTTGACCTTTGTTCTATTATGGAGGCATACTATAGCTATTCTTTCTTGGCTAAACAAATCATCGTATATAAAATGCTTGAAACCCAAAACTACAGATTTTAAAAATCTCATTAAAATTTCTAATATATTATGTATGATGAATGAATTTTATAACATGACCGTTCTTTTACTGAGAAAATACACATGGAATCTTAAATATGGTAATCAATATGTGCTGTCTAATGATTAATTAATATTTCTTGTAGAGAAATTAAAATCTTTCTCAGCCTTCCAAATAATTAACAGACCAAAAGAGTTACCTACCCATGTGTTTAGAGGTATTATATTTTGCCTTACTTTTTCTCACATTTTAAAGGAAGAAAAACAAAAACCCAAATACCTAGCTTCCATACTTAGCTTATTCCCTAAACATATCCATTAAGCATAAAGTATAGTATTCAAGAATGTGAATACAAGGTCTAACAATTAAGTTCATGAACACTGGTAGCACTGTACAAACAACTCAGTAAGATTTCATAACCTTGGTATATCAGTGTCTCACAGCTGTGTTTGTATTGACATTTGGCAGTGTCTTGCTGAGTGGCATTCATTATTGTTGTTGAGTATTTTTGTGTGCCGTCATGAGAATGTCAGAGATTGAATTAGTGCAGGGGTGGGCAACTGTTTTGGCTAGGGGGCTCCTTTGTGGAAACGAAGGTTAGTGGAGGGCCACACCTTTTAAAATGATGCATTTATTAGTTAACTTTGCATTTCAGAAAGGATATAAATTATATCATAAAAATCTTATGTCTTGGTGGGCCACAAAAAAACCCATAGCAGGCCCCAGTTTGCCCACCTCTGAATTAGAGCAACAAACAAATATTCCATTTCTTGTTAAACTTGGCAAGAGTGTAAGTGAAATCAGGAACATGTTAGTCCAAGTTGATAGATATAATGCCATGAAGAAAACAGAAATGTACTAATGGATTCAATGTTTTTCTGAGGGGAGAGAAAGTGTCATTGATGAAGAGAAGTCAGGGCAACCAGTAACAAGCAAGACCAATTAAAACAGGGCAAAAATTCATCAAATTGAGTGTCAAAATCGTCGGCTGACTTCAAGAAGCATAGCACACCGAGTAAACATCAACAGAGAAACAAGAAAATCTTTACTGAAAATCTTGCCATGACAAAGGTGTATGCGAAAATGGTCCTGAAGGAGCTCACAAATGAACAAAAGCAAATGAGTCTAAGTTTGCCAAGACCTTTTGGAGAGGCAAGATGATGTTTTAGGCTGTGTTATCACTGGTGATGAAACATAGGTGTACCAAAATGACACTGAAACAAAGTATTAAAGTACACAACAAAAGCCAGCTAATTCACTATAACCAAAACAGTTTAATCAGTCCAAATCCAGAGTCAAAATGATGTTGCTAACCTTTTTTGATATCAGAGGGATAGTTCATTATGAATTTGTACCAACTGACAAATGGTCAATCAAGTTGACTATTTGGAAGTGTTGAAAAGTCTGTGTGAAAAAGTTAGACAAAAATGACTTTTAACTTTTTGCCAACAACTCATGGCTCTTGCATCACAACAATGCACCAGCTCATACAGCACTGACTATGAGGGAGTTTTTAGCCAGTAAACAAATCACTGTACTGGAACACTCACCCTCCCTAACTCACTGATCTGGCCTCCAGTGATATTTTTCTTTACCCAAAGACAAAGGAGATACTGAAAGACATTTTGATGACATTCAGGGCACAGGGGTAATATGACAACAGCTCTGATGATGGCCATTCCAGAAAAAGAGTCCCAAAATTGCTCAGAAGGATGGACTAGGTGCTGGCATCAGTGCATAGCTTCCCAAGGGAAATACTTCGAAGGTGACCAAAATCATATTCAGCAATAAGGTACATAGCACTTCTTCTAGGATGAGTTCTCCAACTTAATTGTTAGACCTCATTTATATTAATTTTAAAGATAAGCAAATCAAGCAGTCAGGATTTATCAAAAAGCATCAGCCATGATGAAAATTGAAATCACACTTTTCCTCATGAAAAATGCTATAGTAATAACAATGATTTATTAATGTGTTATATGTTAACTATAACTCAGAGTAATGACCAACAAACTATTCCACCCAAAAATATATTAACTAAGAAAACTAATGTTAAATAAAAACATGCTTGATATATAATAGATGATATATTTAACATGTCTCTTTCTTACCTTTTCCATGTACTGTGAGCAGTTTGATTCTTGTAATAAATTTGAAGCTTCTTGCTTGTAATACTCTCCTGTTTCAGTCAGAAAGGGAGACTCAAAGATTTCCTGATAAAACTATATAAATCAATTAAAATCATATTAAAAAATCTAAAACAAGTAATTGAAGAAATCAAAGGTCTGATTATTTGTTGTTAAAGGAGGTGTTTTACCTTTAAGGGGAATTTTTTCTTATACTGTTCAACATGAACAAAGGAGTTAATAACCCCATGGATTACTTTCTGGTTTGGGTCTTCTCCACCACGATCACTAAAATAAGGTATAACACAAAATATTCTTGAGAACACAAATTATCTATGGAAATATACCAAAGTATGACAAAATACAACTGTTTATTCTATTGGTCTAATCAAATTATAAAACATTTAAAAAATTGGTGCATGCATCATGCTTAAGAATAATTTTTGTATCATAGCTGAATATTTGATATTTAATGTACACATTAAATGTCATTTCAATAAATAGAAAAGAAGACTTGATTGTAAAATTAAACCTACTTTGTTATAATAAGATGATACTTTTTAGAACAGACAGAGCCCATCAATTCAAGACATTAATACTGGTGGTTAAGAATATTTTTAACTTCACTCAACACAAACTCTATTATTAGAGGATTTCGTCTGAGAAGTCAGTCTTTGAACAATTACAAGTATGCCTCTAGTAATTTGATGGCACGCATTCCTCAGAGGTACACTCTATATAAAACATATCACTCAATGAAATGACTAATAGCTGTGTTTTCTGAGAGATCCGCTAGAGCTGCTGAATTGCTTTTCATTCAAGCATAAAGGTATTTCTCTATTAGGAGTTCAGGAAAATGAAATAGAAAAAACATTTGCCTAAAGCCACCATAAAACAGTCTGGCGCTAAGTTAGGAGTTTCTGACTCCAGTCCTAAAGCTCAGTTTAAACCATTATATAGTCAAAGGTTACCGTTCTACCGAAATCTCCCACCTCACTTTAAAATGGCTTTTTTTTAATAGTTTAAAAAGAGAGCAACAGAAAATATATTACCATCATTCCCTAGTAAAAGCTTTCTGTTTTTTATAATAGGATATACAATTTTCTAACATTCAAGAAAAGTATTGAGGCAATTACCTTTATATATTAGTGCCCCTCCCTGCCTCTGCATCCCTCTAATCCTCTTTCATTCTTCATTTAATTATCTGGATATTCTGGGAAAAGTTTTGTACATAAATTAATATGGCTACAGTAATTCTGTCAGTCACAGAATCTTAGATACAAAGTCTATGTTTTGATTTACTAATAAGAACAATGAGTTCACATAAAGTCACACAATGAGCTCATTTCTTCTGCTCACCTTCGCTAGTTCCCTCTTCAGCCCAAACTAAATCTGGTGAAATAATAATCTAACCTATCTTACCTATTTGGAACACATTGTTTTTCCTTTTAGCTTTGCCTAAGACCAAATAAAAATCAGTCCGTGAAGAATGAGAAATATCTGAATATTTGTAAAATTTGGTTACCTAAAATTTTTTTCATGACCAAATCCTATTGTCCCTGTTCAGCACCAGGAAAACTTCCACTCCTGCTATTCTCAGCACTCTTGACATTTGATTCTGATCCCAAAAGGCCCAGATAAGCTGGATTCAGGTAAGGTGCTGCCTAGAAAAAATACTGATATTCCTAGTGCTTAATAACTAAGTTGTTCTCCCTATAAGAATAACATCTGAACTCAGAAACTCTTAAGCATAATTATTCAATCTTTAACGGTACCATATATTTTTATAACTGCACAAAGAGTACTATAGAATATCATTATAAATATACTGCATTTCTATTAGGCTGACAGAAAATGAAAATAAACTGAAATGATGCTGTTAGTAATATACAAAAGCACTGCCTAAACTGGCCATCTGAATAAAACTCTGGTCTCATCTAAGAACAATGGTCACATGAGATGAATCTTGAGAAAAGAATATGAAGAATTTTTAGGAATTGGCTTATTATTTGATCTTAACAGGACTGTGTGGAAAATGCATACAACAATCATAATGAAATTCCTCATCTGGGATAATGGGGACTGATAGAAACGTTTAACCCTTAAGACCAGGACTTTGGAGTCAGTCTGCCTGGGTCTCAGTTCTGTCATTAATATACAAGGGCTGTCTAGAAAGTATACAGCCATGTAATAAGAAAGATAGAGGCATTTATAGCTGATTTTTTTTTTCCCAGACAGCCCTTGTATATATCACTTTGGACAGATGCTTAACCTCGTAGTACTCAGAAATTTCCTATTCTGTAAAGTGGGCATAATAAAAGTATCTACTTTGTGAGGATGTGGTAAACATGAAGTGTAATCGCAGAAAGCACATAGCACAGTACCTGATACAAAAGTAACCCATCAATAAACATTAGCAAGTACAGGCACCCCTCACCTAACCAGTAAGTTATGTTCCTATGACTAGGTTGTTATGGGAATTGGTTGATGAGCGAGAAGCTTAATGGTGGATGTCTTGTAGTGTGCTATGGCATCAAAGCGTATGTATTTTTCAATAGAAACCACGCGACACCACACTTATAAACACAATACGCAGTCTTGCATAACTGCGAACCATTCCTGCAATGAACATTAACAAACTTCAGAAATGAGACAAAGACTGAGAAAGGGGATTCCTGAGACTCTCACAGACTGAGAAGGGGATTCCTGAGACGCTCACAGACTGAGAAGGGGATTCCCCATGCTGGAGAACTGTCTGTAAGTCCGAAAGTTGTTAAACAGGTAGGTTATTAAGCAAGGAGTGGCTGTACTTTTAAGTTCCAACAGGAGCAAAATGAAACATTTGCAATATATTAGAGAAGATAATAAAGCTAAGACCAAAAAAACAAACAAACAAAAAAAACAAAAACTGATTGTGATTTTTAAATCAAGGTTTTTAAAGCTAACTAAGAGCTTTTAACTCAAGATAGCAGACCAGGTTTGAGTGTTAAAAATTAGGCTGGAACTTTCAAAAGTCCTGATATCAATAGGTGACAATGGGCAAAGTAGTCTCTAAATGAAGTCTTGATTTACTCCCATATTTAAAATGAGAATAAACTTTCAGCAAACTAATTGCAGCCTCCTGGCCCCACCTATATCAGGACTGATACCTTTTTAATATTCCATTGTTGACAGTAGCCCTTGGACTTGTAGTAAGTGTGAAAAAGATGGAAAGAAGACCAGATAGCATGGACAAAACTACAGACCAAAACGCACAAAAGAAAGAAATGCTCCAAGGAGAGGGTGGAAGAGAGCGAAGGCAGACAGGCCAGAAGAAGCGACACACGTGGAAAGCTGATGGCACACAAAGGTCATCAGGAGAACAAGCCCGTCTCTAGAGCCAGGCAACGCAAGCAGTTCTGTGCGTGTCCGCCAGAGCAGTGAGGAAGGGAAGCCTCTATACTCACATGACTGCTGCAGCACTCACCTGAGCACACCACTAAGCTCCCCAATTACCACCTCAGAGAGGCACTGGGGAATCAAGGAAATGTTTCACCCTCGGATTGGCAAGATTTGATAATTATCAAGCATTGGTGAGTGATCGAGAAACAGGTTTTCTCAGACTCTGCTTGAGGAAGAAGTGGTACTTCGGAGGGCAAACTGGCAAAATTCTAAATGCACATACGCTATACAAACAAACAGCTGCATATGTGCACTACAGAAGCAAGAGTTGTATTAGTAGAAAAACTGGGAGCAACCTAATATACATCACTAGGGGAAGCATTTAATAAAATGAGATTGAACCATACTAAATAGTATATAGCAGTTTTAAAAGAATGAGATACATCTCTATGTACTAACATAGGAAAATTACCAAAATATTAAACTGAACAAAAAATAAGTTATTATAAGTACAAGTATCATTTATGATTTCTAAAAGTTAGAAAAAACTCATTATAAAAACAATATTCTCTAGTATATTTATTTCTGTATGTAGACTTAAAAATGTATAGGAAAAGGTTTAAAAAGACAGTTAACCATATGATAACAGGCATTACCTCCGTGGAGGTATCATTTGTTTTTCGCTGAGTAGACAGATGACTATCAAGTCTGGACAATAAGACATACAAGAAAAGTATGGAACTTCTTAACATACCCAATAGCAAGAAAGCTATCAAGGGTGACTAGGGTCATATCAAAAAGACTGTGGCACCAACTAACCAAAAAGAGGCATTTTTAAATTTAAAAAAAGAGAATGAATAGAAATGAAGCAAACACTTAAATTTAAAAGTTCATCATGATATACTGAAAAACAGCTAACTGATCACTTTCTGAGGATGACAGCAAACCAATTCATTATCCTAACAAATCAGTAAAGAAAATGAAAGAAACAGCAATAATTTTGCTGTTTGGGTAACCAAATAGTAAACAAAGGTAATTAATAAGCATGTCTTCCTAAAATTACTCCAAGTAAAAAATGAAAACAAAATCACAGAATTAAAGTAAACAGGTTTACAAACATCAATATACTAAAAGATGCCAGTATTTATCATTAGTGGCTGCTTACAACAAAAAGAGTGAAAAATGAGACATTACGAAAGAGCAAAATATCTGTGCTTTTGCCAGAGGAAACCAACTTGATTCTGAATAAGCCCCTGGACTGCCAATGTGCAATAAATAGAGAACAACAGACAATACTGAAAGGTATCTCATGTGTGTAATGACTAAAATCCAGTTGATGGGAACATCTAAAGATTAAGTGGGCAGGTTTCACCAACAGATAAATTACAAGGAAAAAAAAAAGGATGCAAAAGGAACTGTTGAGCAAAAGATTTAAAAGACATAAAAGTTTTTTAGGATGGACATGACTAAATTAGTCTAGGAATGCACACATGAGAGATAAAATCATACACAAATAGAAGAAAGTGATTATCCTAAAAGTCAAGACAATGGTAATTTTTTTTTTTTTAAGATTTTATTGATTTTTGACAGAGAGAAACAGAGACAGAGACAGAAAGAGAGAAGGGGGAGGGCCCAGAGCAGTCTCCATAGTTGACATTAGTTTTCAAAATAGTTTTAATCCACAGGTGGGTGCAGGGCTGCGCAGGGCAGGAACTGGGCCGGGAGCCTCCCACATAGGTCCCGGCAAGAACTGAACTGGGGGCACACCCCAGTTCAGCATGTGGGTCCGCATGGGCCAGGGCCGGGATTCGATCCTTGGTCCCCGGGGCTGCAAAGCGAGCGCTTAACCCACTGAGCCATCCCAGTTTCCCCGACAATGATAATTTTGGGGAAAAGAGAAGGTATAGGACACATGCAGGGTTTCAGGACTAGTTGGCATAATTCTATTTCTTGACTTGTATGGTGGTTAACAAGGGCATTCACCTTACAATACTCATTAAGCTGTGCAACTGTGGTGTATGGTTTTCTGAGTCTATATTTTATTTTACACTAAAAAGGTTAAATAACATACACATAACAAAATTCCAAAAAGTCCAAAAGAAAACTGGTATTTAACAATACTAATATGTAACAGAATAAGAAAAAAGAACACAAGATGGCAAGTTACTATGTAACAATAAAAATAACCATAAAGATAATAATCCTAAATATTTATTCAACGAACAACAGGGGTTCAAATGCATAAAATAAAAACTAACAGCTGCAAAATACCAAGTTAGATTTTCTTTTTATTTATTATAAGATTTTATTTTTCCCCAATGAAATCTCTAATATATTAATAATAAAGAAATAAAATAACAAACATATGAACCTAGAAAAATACAAACCAGCCATAGCAGCCTATATATTTCAGAGTGCTCCAAATTCAAAGGGGAAGAAATAATTTCATTTCAATTTTTATTTTTGTTCAAAGAATACTTGACATTAGTAAGTTAATGCAAGAGTTACTGGGGGAAAGAAAAGCAATTTCAAATCCACTTATCATTAAAAATTCAGTGTTTATCATTAAAAATTCAGTGTTTTCAATAGTATCCATAAGCATCTAAGCAATTCCTTTACTTGCATCTTAAAATTTATTTTCTCCTTTTTAATAATTTAATATATCCAATTATAATTTTAAAGATTAAAGTACTTACAGAAAATTTACATTAGAATAAGCACTGTTATTTATGTTTCCAATTATTTGTTTGGTTATAGTTACCTTTGTATGGTATCACTGAAACTATTAAAATTCTTATACTGTAACACTGGTCCAATTAAGTTACAGTATTTTATTTATTAAAATAATAATTTTAGGTTATCACACTGAAAGTCCCAGTTGGCAATTCTACAATATTCTATTACATGTATTATATTTTTATAGTACTATAAAAGATAGGAAAGTTATATGAATAGAATTACTCTTACCTTTCCTAACGAAGTAGAAATACTTTGAAAAATACGCAGTTATACAACCTACAGCTATAGCACTTGCTTGTTCCTTCCCTAGATAACAATATTCTACTACATGTACTATATTTTTATAGTACTATAAAAGATAGGGAAGTTATATGAATAGAATTACTTTTACCTTTCCTAACGAAGTAGAAATACTTTGAAAAATACGCAGTTACACAACCTACAGCTATAGCACTTGCTTGTTCCTTCCCTAAATAACAGGAGCACTTTTACTTTTGGATCATCAATTAAATTTTGTGTGTACAGATTTAACGATACCATGAAAAAAAATTAACAGTTGTTTCACTGCCTCTCTTAAAAATCTACAACCTGCATTCCACTTTTAATTCTAGTACTTCACTGAAAACAGTTTTCTCAAAATGCAGGAAACTGGGATTATTCCTTTAAGGTTTATAAACCCAAGAGAAGCTACCTATATAGAATAGTTAAGCAAAAGGAGTCTGGTCCCAGTTTGTATCCTAAAAGCAGATGATATACATGGTCTTTGAACCCAAAGCTTTTCTTTTTCTTCCTTTATATTACTTCACATTGCTGTCTTATTCTGTCTCCTTCTAGACAGTCTTCTCGCCTTGCGTGTAGAGATCCCACTCCACCCAACTACAACTTTTTCCAAAAGTCTTGAAATGCTGATTACAGTTTTCTGAGTTTTTCAGCATTCATGATGTGTAAGAATTTTCACTTAGTGGAACATTTTGATTTCACATACACAAATCTTTTATTGGCCTGACAGATAACTTTACTTCTTTAAAGGTTAGGATGGCCCTCAATATTCTAAAATCTTCAGAGAAGGTTGACACATTACCTGGGGACTGGGGAATCATTATGATCTATGTATTTCTACTACAATAAGAAAATTAAGGGCAACTCTATGTGTGATTATATGCAAAAACTCCTACACCTGTAGGTGGTGGTACAACATAAAACACACCTTCACATAACCAACATTACACTAGGAAGTATGCTTTTTATCTCTGAAGGTACCAACCAAAATAATTAGTCTACTGATGAGTCTAAGACTACACAGCTGAAAGAGGGAGCCAGCACATTACCGAGGTAGGGATGATCTAATTGTAGGAAAAGAGCCATCTCATTAATATCAGCTAACCATCTGTGTGGCAGAAGCAAGCATTTTAGCACCAGGACAAGTGCTTAAGAATTACAGGGCTCAAACAAAAGTAAACAGCTGCTTGAACACAATTTTAAAGTAGCAGTATCCAAAAATATGTTGAATATCCAAGTATAAACAATGTAGTGAGTATTAAAGGTATCTAATGTATTTAAAAACTAAGATAGACACATATTTGTTCTTTTAGCAACTACTGGACAAAATGGGAAAAAATATCAGACTACATTAAATAATTTTAGTACTAAGACAGCCCCACCTGAGTAGGACTAAAACCAGGTCTATCTACCAAGGATTGCTGGCACATTAGCCTTTCCTCTGAAGTCTTCTGTATATAATATAACTGTCCACTTCCTCTCACCTTTTTCAACCTAGTTTTCCTAGTGCTCTAGGCAATTTACCAGTCTCTCCTCACAATACTTCTAAATGGCATTAAGATTTATTGTTGGGGAAGCTGGGATGGCTCAGTGGGTTAAGCGCTCGCTTTGCAGCCCTGGGGACCGAGGATCAAATCCCAGCCCCAGCCCGTGTGGACCCATGTGCTGAACTGGGGAGTGCCCCCAGTTCAGTTCCCACTGGGGTGAGATCCTGGCCCAGTTTCTTGCCCTGTGCAACCCCTCACCCACCTATGGAACGAACCTATGTGGAAAAACCAGTGATGTGCAACTACGGAAACTGTTCTGGGCCCTCCCCCTTCTGTCTCTGTCTCTTTCTCTCTGTCAAAAACAATAAAAATAAATCTTAAAAAAAAATAAAAGATTTATTGTCACTCTGTGGTATTTGCTTCTCTATTTAAATCTAAGTGGACCTCACATAAAACCATATTCTGGAAAATAGAAATTTAGAGCTAAAAGGGGCTTCCAAAGGTCAGCTGATCCAACCTCCCCTATTTTACAACTAAGGAATTCAATGTAACTGAGTATGTTAAGAGGAGAATCCTCTGATTTACAATCTATCTGTTATTCAAACATATGATTCAAAGAGGGTTGCTTAAAATTTAAATAGAGGCAGGAATCAGGAATCAAGACCTAAGGAATAAAGAATAAAAAAATACCATGAAGGCTAAGAATCATTTTTCTGAATACATCTCTGAATACTGTGTGTCCAGAGCCTGCAATCAGTCCTGGTAAAGTGAAACAGCACAACACCCAAAGATAAGGGCAGGTGGGGGAAAAGCTTGCTCCTACCAAAAGACCTAATAAATATATTGCAGATTTGAAGAAAAGGAGATAGTATAAATTATTTGTATCCATTAGCAACTGACAAAAGGGTGAGTTGAGAAGCTTTATATAAGAACTCGTTTTTTTCATGATGCAAACAGAAAATTGTACATGTGGAACCTATGTAATTTTACTTACCAATGTCACACCAATAAATTTAATTAAAAAAAAAAAATAGAACCTGTTTTTAACACTCTCGTTTAGCAACCTGATTTACTATAGGGACAAAAATAATTCTTTTGGCATCAAATGAAAAATAGCTGGCAGCCATATCACAGAAGTGCATAAAGATATTCCCTGAGGAACAAATTGCTCCACTCTGGTATTTTAAAACCTTGTAACATTTTTCAATCAATTTTAACTTCAATTCGCTTCTTACTGCTAATTGCTGTGTTAAAACTAAATTTCATTACTTGAAGTAGGAAATATGGGTAGAGTTATTCAACTACTGTTTCTTATTCGTTCCTTAAATGTTTGCAAAAACTGTTAATGGTGCTAACTATTAATTTATTTCCTTTAACTGAGATTACCACATAGAAAACAATTTTAATTTAAATCTCAGGAATTCTATTCATTATAAAAGAAAGATACAGGGGGAAGCCGGATGGCTCAGTGGGCTAAGCGCTCACTTTGCAGCCCAGGGGAACGAGGATCAAATCTGGGCCCCAGCCCGTGCGGACCCATATGCTGAGCTGGGGAGTTCCCCCAGTTCAGTTCTCACCAGGGTGAGATCCCGGCCCAGTACCTGCCCTGTGCAGCCCCAGGCCCACCTGTGGAATGAAACTATGTGGAAAAACCGATGATGTGCAACTATGGACACTGTTCTGGGCCCTCCCCCTTCTCTCTGTCTTTGTATTTCTCTCTCTGTCAAAAACAATAAAAAAGAAAAGAAAGATACAGTCTCACTTTAGAAACCCTTCTCTACTTCCCTACCATATAATCATACCTTAACTATATGAATGAATAACTCAAATTACAGCAAAAATAACAACTTGGTTAAAGATTTTAAAGTCTTTTCTTCTCCAAGCATTCTGCACCCATTCCAGCCCAATCAAAAAACACGCCAGTCTTCCAGAACAAGAAAAGAAAAATAAGAGTAGAATAATGAAAGAGAAAAAGGAAGATCCAATAGGAAAGGTCAACTAAGACTAAAGCTAGTTGTGTGAAAAATGCAACAAAATACACAAACCTCAAAGAAAAAAAGTGATCAAGAAAAGAAAGATGTACATAAACAATATTAAGAATAAAGACATTATTACAGATGGGGACTTAAAAGAAAACAATACATTAACCAAGAAATCAATGTTAACATCACAAGAAAAACGTCCTTTAGCCCTTGATATTATATGATGTGAAGGGAACACATTACCTTATGGCATTCTTCCTCTAAATCTATTATCTCAGTCCACTCATGAGACCACAGCAGATGAACAAAAAATGAGGGGAAGCCAGGATGGCTCACTGGGTTAAGTGCTTGCCTTGAAGCCCTGGGGTCCAAGGATCGAGTCCCAGCTCTGGCCCGTGCAGACACATGTGCTGCACTGGGGTATGCTTCCCATGCGGGAGGCCCCCAGTTCGGTTCTCGCTGAGGCAAGCTTCCCATGTGAGAGGCCCCTGGTTTGGCCCCCAGCTCGCAGGTGCATGCCTCCCATGCGGGAGGCCCCCTTCCCTGGTTCCGCCCTGTGCAGCCCCCACCCACCTGTGTGGAATAAAACCATGTTGAAAACTGATGACATACAACTAAGGAGACTGCTCTGGGCCCTCCCCCTTCTCTGTCTCTCTCTGTGTCAAAAACAATAAAATAAATCTTTAAAGCAAAAATTGAGAGCGATTCTATAAAATACCTAACCACTACTCTTTTAAATAAAAGTGTCACGGTCATGAAAGACAAGAAAAGACTAAAATATTCTCACACAGTAGAGAAAAAGAGACATGACAGCTATTAATAAATGCAATGCTGGACTGGGTCCTGGGACAGAACGAGGACATCACCGAAAATGGGAAATGCAAATAAAGACTGGAGTTTAGTTAACAGTACTGAACCAATATTGTAATATAGTGATGGTAGGGAAGCAGAGTAAAGGATGTACAAGAACTCTGTTCTAGCTTTGCAACTCATCTATAAATCTAAAATTACTTCAAATAAAAAATTTTCTGAATAGAATACTGATAGCAATGACTTTCTAAACTTCTGAAAAGATAATTCATAACTGACTTTAGAAGAAATACAAGTTTGTTTTAAGACTATTGTCTTAAGACTGAAAAGACTGCATTTGTGTTAAAAATCTTATTTTTAAAAAACTTCTTACAAAGAAACCCTAGACTCAGATGGTTTTGCAGGGAGTTTTACTAAACACTCAAGAAATTCATCATCCAAATTTCAAACAAGCTCTTTAATTCAAAAGAAAAAGAGGAAATACCCCCTAATTCCTCTTATAAGGATGAGCCTGATACCAAAGACTTTCTGGGAAAGAATAGTAACAGGCCCACTCCACTCATGAAGATACAAAATTATAAATACTAACAAATCAAATGCAACATTGTACAGAAATTATAATAGTCAAAAACTAACCTGGGTTTTATACTAGTTATACAAGTATAATTTAGTATTAGAAAATCCATAAATGTAATTCATATCAACAGTTATAAAAAAATCATATAATCACTCAATAGAAATATAAAAGTCATTTTATAAAATTCAACACCAATTCCAATAAATTTCATCATTCTGGGGAAATACAACCTTCAGAATCAGGAATGAGACAAAGATGCTCAGTATCCATCACTTCTCTTCCACATTACTTTGGGGGTCCTAGTCAGTGAGGTGTGTGTGCATGCAGATGCACACACACCTACACACACAGGAAAAGGGGAACAAAACTCTAACTTCTTACAGATTATGACATCTTACACAGAAAACACAAAAATGTGGGCAAATTAAAAATTATATTATAAAACTTAACAAGGTGGCTGAATATCAGATTTATATATGAGTCAGTTGTATTTCTATATATTAATACTGGCAGAAAACAAATAAAACAAATAATTATATAGAAAAACATTTTTGTAATAATGTTGAATACCAAGTATCTCAAAATAAATCTAACAAAAAGCCTATAGGACCTTTTATAGATAAAGCTCATAAAAACATATTACAAGGTATTAAAGAAGGAATAATAAAATTAATATGTTCATGGATAGAAAGGTTTAATACAGTGAAGATGTAAATTCTCTTCAACTAACTTACAGATTCAATTTCATTTCAATACCACAGAAAATTCTGAAGGTAACTTATAATCACATCTCAAAAAGGTGATTAGGTACATGAAAAAAGGCCGAAAGAACAGTAAGAACAATTCTGGCTAACAGTAGGCAAACCTATCTTACCAGATATCAAGAGTTATTAAGCTACAATAATAAACACAGTGAAGGACTGACAAAAGATAGATAACTAACAAATGGAACAGAACAGAATCATGAAATGGAGCCACACTTGTAGAAAATTGGTATCCATCTGATGTCAGAACATTGGGGAAGGTGGGGAAGGTACAAAGAGTTAAAAATATGAAGCTGTGAAGTCACACACATTTTTTCCATTTGTCACTTAACTCTTGCCATTGTTTAGGATGTTCACATGCAAATAGAAAGAGGATGCTTAAGTCATTAAGTATCTTGCTGCTGAGTTACAATTAAAAAAAGAATAAAAACTTTACCAAGTATTTTTATGTGGGGAGATGCCACAGTTTCATCTTCCTAAAGAAATATAAAGATTCCCCCAAAAAGGATGAAAATCACTCTACTTGAATAAACAAATATGAAAGTACAACCAAACTATTATCAGTAGTTACTTATGAAAAGAGGAAAGGAGGTCTCGGGTGAAAGAAAAGAAAACATGGATACTCACATTTATGCGATGTATAAACTTAAAAAAAAATTTTTTAATAGTAAAATAATTACAAACTCATAGGAAGTGTGATATAGAAACAAAAATAATATAGAGCCATCCTGTGTACTCTTCACCCAGTTTTCTCCAATGGTGACATCTTACATAACTATGATATAATATCAAAATGAGGAAATCAACACTGATACACTCTATAGATCTTATGCAGATTTTGCCAGTCTTTAATTATTTGTGTATGTTCCCATGTGTGATTCTATGCAATTTTATCACATGTCTATATTTATGTAACCACCACCATATTCAAAATATAAAACTACTTTATCACCATAAAGGAACTCCCTCATACTACCATTTTATTGTCTCACGCCAATACCTAATCTGTTCTAATGTATAAGAATATATTTTTAATTATTGTTAATACTTA
>PVKE010013400.1:0-36647 GCA_004027555.1 Craseonycteris thonglongyai | reverse complement strand
GATTTTTCTTTTTGCCTAGATTTAAGACTACAAAATAATAACTGAAAAGTAATACATCAAGATGCTCCAAGCTTGTGTCTATGAAAGGTCAAGAGATCACTAAGGCAGGATTATAAAGAACAGGCATGGATGGCTCAAGCTCTTACAGGTCTCAGTCTAGCAATGATCTTGCATAATAAGGTTATAAGAAAGTCAGGAGAGAAAAAAAAAAGAAAGTCAGGAGGTGCATGCTGTTGTGGCAAACATAAAAACTTTGTATTTATTTTCAGCTGTGTAGGCTTTATCAATATGTGTTACGGTAATATTAATAGAATGACATGGGACTTTTAATTCAGAAAGACAAGAGTTCTCTGTAACACCTCCCCACCAAATGTTTCCTCACCTTTGAAATAAAACTTTCAATTCACTTGGTTGACGTGAGGATTAATGGCCCTAATATATTTGAAATACGTATGAATATTCAGGACATCCTTAGAATTTGGAAACTAATATTAATTTCAGTACAATTATACTGTCTGACAATATTTAATAATATTTAAAATCTTGTCACCTTAATCATAAGCTATTTCACAGAACAAATTTATTTTCTACAAAAAATGCACCTAAAAACTCCAGATTAATGAACACTTCTTGAATAAAAAGTCCTTAGTTCCAAAGAAAGTAAACTTTCCTTTAAATTTTTTTTTTATTGTTAACTTTATTGGGATGATATTGGTTGATAATATTGTTTCCTGGTGTACAATACTACATTACATTGTCTATGCATCGTATTATGTGCTTACCACCCAGAATCAGCTCTCTTTCCATCACCATATATTTGATGCCTCCTCCCTACTCAACTCCTAGCTCTCTTCTTCCCCCCTTACCCTCAGGTAATCACTAAACTATTGACTGTCCATGAGTTTTTGTTCCTTTGTCAAATTAACTTAATATTAACCCACTGAAGTCTCTACTAAATAACATCCCCATAATCCTCCTGCCAACTGTTGTTCATGGAGTTTGTTAATTTGATCTCCCAGTTATAGGTGGGTGCAATGCCTCTAAAAGATTGTAGCATAACTATACGAGGTAGGTTTGATTTCTTTCCTGCCCAATAAAAATGTTTTAACTTCACAAAATGGTAACTACAATATCAAGCACACGCTATTGCCACTACTATTAATAATAGCCCTTACTATATGCCACTCATAAAAAGTTTACTTTTGTTTTTATTTAGTTCTACAACAATCCTATGACGTAGCCTACCCTTACTTTATTCTCATCCTACAGATGGGAAAATGGAGGTACAGTAGGCAACTTGCCCAATGTAATATAGCTACTTTGTAAATGGCTAAGTCTACTTTTTAACCCAGGCAGCAGAGATCCATAGTTCACATCATTAACTATGATGCTTTCATTAGGTAACTTCATTTCTTCCTTCATACATTAAGGACAGCTTTTTTTTTTAAATTTTTCAAGATTTTATATTTGTTGCCAGCATTTTTGAGGAGGCAAATATACTATCTCATAAAGTTACTGAAGAGTAAAATGATTTAACCAAGAAGCTTCACAAAATGCAGCTAAAGAGAAGGAAGGTTGTGGTACAACCCAGTTTCTAATCCAGGGCATGTGGCCCAAAATCTGTATATTATTCTACTTTTCACTGTATCCTTCTGAACTAATCAGTCAGGAATAACTGACATGATACATTATGTCTTTGGGTTATTTTATGCTGACTCTAAAATTAAAGATTAGTGTAAAAGAGGGGTTATGATCAACTTTCTTCCCATAAACCACTCTTAGTGAGGCTTTAGCCTTTAGGAAGATGATTAGAACCCGCCTGTACATTCTGAAACATAGATTTATCCATAAAAAGAACTGTGTAGGGGAAGCCGGGATGGCTCAGTGGGTTAAGCGCTTACTTGGTTAAGCACTCACTTTGCAGCACCGGGGACTGAGGATCGAATCCCGGCCCCGGCCCTTGTGGACCCATGTGCTGAGCTGGGGAGTTCCCCCAGTTCAGTTCTCTCTCTCTCTGTCAAAAACAATAAAAAAACCCCACAAAACCCTCCCCCCAAAAAAAACATAAAAAAAAAAATTAAAAAAAAAGAACCGTGTACAAGTCATTGCCATTTGCCAACAGGGTTCAAGTAATCAAATCTCATCGAAAACTTCCTATCTTAACTCCTGATACTTAAATATCTTCAGAACTCTTAAGTTTTAGAAAAAATGTAATGAATATAATCAACTGTACGAGGTAATTTTAGGACCTGGTACAATGGAGGAGCAACTGGTAGACAACCATTGGCACTCACTGACATGAATTTATCTTTTTTCTTTTCTTTTTTTTTTTTAAAGATTTATTTATTGTTTTTGACAGAGAGAGAGAGAGTCAGAGACAGAGAGAAGGGGGAGGATCCCAGAACAGTCTCCATAGTTGCACATCATTGGCTTTTCCACATAGTTTCATTCCACAGGTGGGAGTGGGGCTGCACAGGGCAGGAACTGGGCCGGGGTCTCACCCCAGTGAGAACTGAACTGGGGGCACTCCCCAGTCCAGCACATGGGACTGCACGGGCCGGGGCCGGGATTTGATCCTCGGTCCCCAGGCTGCAAAGTGAGCGCCCAACCCACTGAGCCATCCCGGCTTCCCTGAATTTATCTTAATCTTCAGTAGGAAAATACAGAAAAAGTATTTTTAACTTGAAAAGAAATGTTGTTTTTGAAAGTATTTACTTGTATATTAATTGGGTATCTAATCCTGGAACCTCCATTACCTCCAGAAAACTCATTTACTAAACATTTAAAGCTCTTATTTGTCAGTCACTGCTGTAAGTACTTTATAAGTATTACCTTATAAACATATAGGTGAAACTCATTTTTAAAACAAGAAAATATTTTAATAAGATAGTTTTTATATTTGAATTCCCCGTCCCCATGAAAATAAAGCTCCACAAGGACAGGAAATTTTGTCTGTGTGTTTACTACTATACATCCAGTTCCTTGATGATGGCAAGAAATGTGTGATTTAGATTATATCCAGCACAGTGCCCTACTCCCAACCTAGGCATTCTCCCTATGAGCCTTTCCTTTTTTTTATAGCACTACCCAGAATACTACAAATTTACTTTCTTATGTACACACTAGAAAGTAAGTTCCATAAAGTAAGTTTATTCACTGCTCTATCTTCAGCACCAAAGGTAGGACTAAATAAGTATCATATCAATCAGTGAAGATTTACTGTCATCCCTCCTCTCCCCACTGGAATATAATCAGGAGGGCAGGGACTCTTCACGAATAAGTTCTCAGAACCTAGAAGACATACCCAATAAATATTTTACCTCTTGTTTCTGATTCTCATTCTAAATAAATCATATCAACACAGAAATATAAAAGTGGCAGAAAGGGAGAGTCTACAGAGTAGGCAGACATGGCAAACAGAATTATTTCCTAAGTTTGTCATTATTCTTTATTGTGTAGTAAAAAAATATATAAGGGCTTTCATACATCTATATGCGACCTCAATCCCTGCAGTCCTGATTCATCTCTATGTCTTAGTTTCATCCTTGAACCCTCACCATCATGATTCTCCGGAACACAAAAGTCTTAATGCCTGCTCAAGTTATTCCTCTTATAGAGAAAGCTTGTTCCTGAGTCCTTGAGAAAATCTGATCCATCTCTAATAATACCTTTCAAACAAAGCTATTTCTTTCATTCAACAAATATTTACTAACTATATACCAGGCAGTGGCAACTATAGTGTGATACCATTTTAAAAAGGAGGGGAAGCCGGGATGGCTCAGTGGATTAAATGCTCGCTTTGCAGCCCTGGGGACCAAGGATCGAGTCCTGGTCCCGGCCCGTGCAGCCCCATATGCTGAACTGGGGAGTGCTCCCAGTTTGGTTCTCACCAGGGTGAGACCCTGGCCCAGTTCTTGCCCTGTGCAGCCCTGTGCCCACCTGTGGAATGAAACTATGTGGAAAAGCTGATGATGTACAACTACGAAGACTACTCTGGGCCCTTCCCTTCCCCTTCTCTCTGTCTCTGTCAAAAACAATAAAAAAAAAAAAAAAGGAATAAAATATATAGAAAAATATGGCAGAACAAGTGTCAAATATGTGCTTATAATGTCTTAATTATATATAGGGTATACATTTTAAAGGTTTTTAAAAACATATTTAGCATTATCTAATTAATAAAGCTAGGAAAGCTGGCCTTTTAAAAAAGAAGCCTTTCCATCAAATATATGGTGATGGAAAGAGCAGATTCTGGGTGGTGAGCACATAATGCAATGCATAGACAATATAATGTAGAATTGTACACCTGGAAACAAAGTAATTGTTATCAACCAACATCAACCCAATAAATTTAACAATTAAAAAAATAAAACTCTCTCAAACAATGGCCAAAATAAGGCTAAGTGGAACATCTGGAATGCTAAGTTGAGCTTTCATAATAAATGAATGTACCTTAATATCCATCAACTCTTAAGGAAAAATAACATTTAACAAACTTTTTAGAATATACAGTAGACTCTCAGTTAACTAGCACCCATGCCGGGTAAATGTAGTATTATTTCTTCGATTTTTCTGCCAGTTGCTTTGAAGAGCTCAGCTGCTTGAGTTCCAGTTAATGGTGAGTCTACTGTGACTCTTAAAACTAGGGATATGCCAAGCAGTGGGAACAAATGAAGTCTATCTGAAAACAGTATAATGTCAACTATCTCAAAACTATTTTTATCAGGAAGCTATGAAGGTTACAGTGAAATAATGTGAAAATATTCTAATAATTGTGCCAGAAAGCACAGAAATTAGCTGGCAATCATTTGGAATAAATTGGAAAAGTATATTAATACAAGACAGTTGTATCATAAATGTTTTACTTAATTATGTGGAAACTGCTACACAATGTATGAAGATTAAACATGGATAGTAAAGAATAAATGAATTGACCTCAAGCCCTCTCTCCAACACTGGAACACTCCAGAACAGTAGTATCCAATTGTTTTGGTTTTCCTGGGCCACAATGGAAGAATTATCTTGGGCCACCCATAAAATATACTAACATTGACAATAGCTTGATGAGCTTAAAAATTTGTGTCGGGCCTTATTCAAAGCTGTCCTGGGCTGCAGATTGGACATGCCTGCTCTAGAACATTCTGATGGTACACACAAACCCAAACTGCACTTACCTTAAGAGGCTGGGGGCCTCTCAATCCTACTTGTCCTCCCATCTGGGGAGAGCCCTGCTGCAGTGGCTCAGGCATTAAGTTGCCAGCATTTCCCATGCCTGGGTTTGGGTACTGCATATTAGGTCGGCCCCGGCCTGCTCCAATTGAACCGTTCATGACTTGATTAGGCATCATCCCCTGTCCACTGCCTGCAGTCAACATTCCAGGATTCATGCCAGCATTCATCCCTGTGTTCATTCCCATGGCAGGTTGATTTACCGGACTGTTCATCATACCTGTTGCAGATGGCGTGGGACCCTGGTTTGGTCCACTAGTGCCCATCCCCATGTTGGAGATTGGGCTTTTGACCATACTATTTATCAAACCTAATCCAGGACTGTTCTGTTGGGCCTGGCTGGCCATGCCTTGGCCTGGGCCACCAACCCCCATATTGAGATTAGGGGAACTACCAGACCGTAGCAATTCTGACAGTTGTTTATGTTTAGAGGCTGCATCTTGTACTATGCCAAGACTTGTCTGAAGCTGACTAATATCACCACCATTGGTCAGTCCCAATTCTGTAGAGTTGATTAATTCATCTGGTAAGTCATGCTCCAAGTCAAACAGAGAGCCAAAATCTAAAAGCAAGATGAAAGAGAACTGGTTAGTTTGACAAATCAAAATACGAATTGCTCTAGATTTTTTTCATAAGCATTACATTCCTAACCCTATCTATTTGTATTATAATTTTTCATCTTGTAGTAAAACTTTATCTACATATTTATAAAATATATTTTTATTTATTTATTTATTGACAGAGAGAGAGAGAGAGAGATACAGAGACAGAGACAGAGAGAGAACTGAACTGGGGGAGCTCCCAGTTCAGCATATGGTTCCACACGGGCCAGGGCCAGGATTCGATCCTCGGTCCCCGGGGTTGCAAAGTGAGCACTTAACCCACTGAGCCATCCGGCTTCCCCTATCTACATATTTAAAAATCGGAGGAATGCTGGGATAGCTCAACAGGTTGAGTGCTTGCCTTGCAACCACCAGGTCTGGGGATCAAATCCCAGCCCTGGCCTGTGCAAACCCATGTGATGAACTGCAGTGCAACTGGTAACTGCCAGGATGGCTTGGCACGTAGGTTCTTATCTCCCATGTGGGAGGTTCCTGATTCGGTTTCCACCCCACGTATCCCCATATCCACCTATGTGGAATGAAACCATGTCACAACTAATGATGTGTACAACTATGGATACTTCTCTGGGCCCTCCTCCCTTCTCACTCTCTCCTCTCAAACAAAATAAATCTTAAAAAAAAATTGGAGAATGTTTTATTATGTCAGTAAGTTTAAATATTTATGGAGTTTACCTAAAATAAGACCAATGAAAAAAGAATTAAATCTTAGTCCATTGCGTGAGTTGTCAAAAGTTGGTACTGACAGTCATAAAAAAAGGAAAGTATTATTAAGTTATATACTATTCCAGAATTCCCTACAAGAGGTTAAATAATTTATCTATATACAAACTAATTCAGAACAAAACAAAAAATTTAAACTGTTACAATCATAAAGAAAACTGATACAAAAGACCTGCCATTTGTAGAACATTCAGTGTGAGCTCCATGAACCCAGGAGCTGTCTGCCATTATTTGCCAAGTTCCTGTCACAGTGCCTGCCACAAAGCAGGTCCTATATTTGCTGGATGAATTTGATTTCACTGACCTGAGCCCAGTTTTCCTTAACCAAAATCTGGCTGGGATAGAATACAAAACCATGCCTCTAGCTCCTTTAACATACAAACTACCCACACCCGATCATGTTCCACTCCCACCTAAGAGAGGATGCAAATTATAAATCTATAATTAACCCAGGGTCTCTCAATGTTGGCACTATTAAATATTTTGGGCTGGATAATTCTTTGTGGGGGAAGGGAGAATTAAAATTGTCCTGTGCATTGTAAGATACCTGGTAGATCCCTAGTCTCTCTCTCAATTCCATTAGTAGCCATACCCCATTTGTGACAACTAAAAATGTCTTTAGAGGGATGCCAGGACAGCTCAGCAGGTTGAGCACTTGTCTTGCAACAGTGAGGTCTGGGGATTGAATCCTGGCCCCAGCCCACGCAAACCCATATGCTGAACTGCGGCACAACTGGTAACCACACCACAGCAAAGGTTCTTACCTCCTATGTGGGAGGCCCCCAATATGTCACAAGTAATGAGGTACAACCATGGAGACTGCTTTGGGTCCCCACTTTTCTCTCTCTTTTACCTTCTCTCAAACAATAAAATAAATCTTAAAAAAGTTTTTAGATATCACTAAGTGTCCCTTGGAAGGGCAAAACTGTTCCTAGATGACCTGCTGACAGTATTAACTCATTATGTAGATTTAGGTGTTTGAGGTTTCTTTCCTTTTAATTCTCCAAGTAGTTTTTACATTAAAAAGGCATTACTGGGTATTTAATAATTAAATATACTTGAACTGTAACTGATTATCCTATTAAAAAACAGTCTATTCCTTGAAGACAAGATACCACTTTAAATGATCGATTTGGTCCAATTAATCTTGATTTTTAAGTACGACTCTTTCCCTATGTGCCCTTTCTGTTCTTATAGCATTCTATCACAGCACTGAAATTCTTAGTGTCTGTCTCTCCCTAAGCCAAAAGGCTGGACAACACTGTTCTAGAGTGTTCCAATGTTGGAGCTAGAGGCATGTTTTTTTTTAATCCTATTTCAGCTAGATTTTGGTTAAGAAAAACTAGGCTCAGGTCAGGTGAAAGCAAATTCATCCAACAAATCTAGGACCTGCTTTGGTGCCCACGTACCCAGACCACAGCCTTTTGGGAAGGATATGTGTTATCACTTACATACAAATTCCTTGCCTAATGACCAACACAATTAAGAATTCTGGTCCCATTTTAATTGAACTGAATCGTATGGATCTTAGAACATGAGTTAGAGTCCAGACTTTTATAGAATTATTTTCTTTTGAAAAATCTTATGTGCCCATCCATCATAAAAACAAAGTGTGGGGATGCTGGGATAACTCAGCGGTTGAGCACTTGCCTCGCAATCACAAGGTCAGGGGTTCGATTCTGGACCCTGGCCTTTGCAAATCCATGTGCTGAATTGCAATGCACCTGGTAACTGCCAGGATGGCGCAGTGGCAAAGGTTCTTGCTTCCCATGCGGGAGGCCCTCAGTTGGGTTCCTGCCAAGCGCAGCCCCACATCCACCTATGATGCAGAACTATGGAGACTGCTGTGGGCAAGTCCCCCCTTCCTCTCTTCCTCCTTTCTTTCCTCCCTCCCTCCCTCCTTTCTTTCACTTTCTCTCTTCTCTCAAACAATAAAATAAATCTTAAAAAACAAAACAAAATGTGTCTTATGAATAGTTCTGGAATGTAAGAGTCAGATAAAATTTACCTGACATCACTACTCAAAACAAAATGGCTTCATATACTGATATATTTCCTTAATTGATTGTATTTACACAGCTCACAAAACTGTTATCATAGTTTATGAGTGATTTTGTGTTCTACTTTCCTTGTGGAATATACAAGAAAATATTCCACTGCCAGCATATTTTGTATTGAACTTTTAGAGGGAAAAAAATCTCTACCCATTAAGAAATTTCAAGGGGAAGCCGGGATGGCTCAGTGGGTTGGGCGCTCACTTTGCAGCGCCGGGGACCGGGGATCGAATCCCGGCCCCGGCCCGTGTGGAACCATGTGCTGAGCTGGGAGCTCCCCCAGTTCAGTTCTCTCTCTGTCTCTGTCTCTGTATCTCTCTCTCTCCCTGTCAAAAAATAAATAAATAAATAAAAAATATATTAAAAAAAAAAAAGAAATTTCAAGAACATAAATATACATAAGTGACAAATTAAAAAGGAAATCACAAAAGCAACTGAATAACAATAAAAACACTACAATTCAAAACTTAAAGGCTTATGTTAGAAAATGAAGCTAAAAATTCATGAGGTAAGTATTCAAGTTATGTTAGAAATAGAACAGTAGGAAGATGATCAAAGATAAAAGCAATTATCAACAAAAAAGAAAAATAGATATACAAATGAGAGGGTATCAATGAACCAGAAGCTGGTTACCTGAATAGACTAATAAAAGATAAACTGGGAAAGTTAAGGAAAAAGAAAATAAAAAGAGAAAGCAACATTTAATGCAAAAAAAAAAAAAAAGGTAAATGGATAAATCCCTGAGAAACTACTCACCAATCCTTAATAAGAAATTATATAGGATGTCCTAGTTTCTCCAAATCAATGGTATAAAAGGACAAAAAACAAACAAACAAATAAAAAACAAAAAAAGAATGGGAGTTGTTACCAAATAAAAATGATTCAACAACCAGATATACCTTGTTTAGATCCTGATTCAAACCAACTGTAAAAACACTTTTTAGGGAACCCGGGATGGCTCAAGCAGGGTGAAGTGCTATCTTTACAGCCCCAGCCTAGACCTGTGTGGACCCATATGCTAAACTGGGGCATGCTTCCCTTGTGGGAGGCCCCCAGTTCGGTTCTGGCCTGGGGTATGCTTCCCACATGGGGCCCAGTGGCCCGGTTCCCACCCTGAGCAGCCCCACATCCATCCACCTGTGTAGATGAAACTATGTGAAAAACTGATGATGTACTGCTGTGGAGACTGCTCTGGGCCCTCCCCCTTCTGTCAAACAATAAATATTATCTTTAAAAAAATAAATAAGGGGAAGCCAGGATGGCTCAGTGGGTTAAGCGCTCACTTTGCAGCGCCAGGGACCGGGGATCAAGTCCCGGCCCCGGCCCGTGTGAACCCATATGCTGAACTGGGGAGCTCTCCCAGTTCAGTTCTCTCTCTGTCTCTCGCTCTCTCTGTCAAAAATAAATAAATACATAAATAAAATATTTTTAAAAATAAAAAAATAAAAAAATAAAATAAATAAAAACACTTTTTAAGAAGACAATCAGAAAACTATAAATATGGACCCAAGTGAATGGTAACATTATTAGTTTTGCTGAGTCTGACAATAGAATAGTTACTATGGCAAAATAAATAATTTAAACTAGGAGATACATATTGAAATACTGCCAGTGAAATAACATGTCTGGGATTGGATTTAAAACATTACAGAAAAAAAAAAAAAAAAAAAAAGTGGGGTGGTGGTGGTGGTAAGGCAGTGAGGCACACAAAAACATAGGTAACCTGAAGCAATAGGCACACAGGAATTCTATTAAATTAAAATTTACCATTTAAAAATGTTTAAAAGGAAACACAAAGCCGAGTAATCCTATTACTATTAAACCTATACTATTATAGCCTAATGTACTTGGTTGCTGTTTCATGTTTATGCAAAACATTTAAGATCACATTACAAAGTTGGGTTCAGTTGTGAAGTAGAGTTTACATTGTTAGACCTTGAAAATAAAGATTATAGGGTTATTTTATTTTATTTATTTTTTAAATTACTTCTTTTTTTTAAAAAGTATATATTTATTTATTTATTTTTGACAGAGGAGAGAGAGAGAGAGAGATACAGAGACAGAGAGAGAACTGAACTAGGGGAGCTCCCAGTTCAGCATATGGTTCCGCACGGGCCGGGGCCGGGATTCGATCCTTGGTCTCCGGCGCTGCAAAGTGAGCGCTTAACCCACTGAGCCATCCCGGCTTACCCGGTTATTTTATTTTTAATAGCAATCCTGTACATTCAACAGACCTAACTGTAGTTACCACGCAGAGTTCAACTCAGACTGATCCCCAATATTCCTGTTTCCCAAGATGGCTGCTTCTATTACAACCACAACCTATCTTTCATTATATAATAGCTAAATATTTGTATGCATCTTACTTCTTTATCTAATTATAAACATCTGAAGGATGAAGACCTCATTTAATATTTAGATTTTCCATAGCACCTTAGCACATGTTCATGGAATGAATTAGATGTTTCTAGCAATTTTATAATTGCATACTATAATTACTGATATCTGCTTGGGTATTATAACTTTAAGAATATATTTAAATAGTCATACATAGTTTATGAGTGATTTTGCATTCTACTTTCCTGGTGGAGTATACAAGAAAATATTCATACTTTGACCCCTGATCAAATAGACCCTATTATTTCATCTGACAGCGATGACTATCATTATTACTCCTAATCTATTTTTTATTGTTAAATTTATTGGGGTGAGGGAGGGGAGCGGAGCGAAAAAATAAATTTATTGGGGTGACACTGGTTAGTAAAAAATTAATAGGTTCCAGGTGTACAGTTCTATAGTACCTTACCTGTATGTTGCATTATGTGTTCACCACCCAGAGCCAGAACTCCATCACCATATATTTGGCTCCCCTCCCTCCTTACCCACTCCCATCCCTTACTCTCAAGTAACCATTAAATTATTAACTGTATCCATAAGTTTTTGCTTCTTTGCTCTTTTCAGTTTTATATTCCACATATAAGTGAACTAATCTACTTTGACTGTGCCTCAAAGTTCTGGACATTTATGATTCCTAAATGCCATCAGCCATCACTGGTATCTAACTTGGTACTGCTCAAGGAGTCCAAATACCTGGATTTAAACTGAATTCCGTAAGCTGAATCTCATTTAGCTGTCACTTTCCAACTGTGAGTTCATCGCCTTTTCTATCAAAAGATAATAAAACTTATCCTCCCTCTCTTCCAGAATTGTTTTAAGAACCAGAGATGGATCTTTAAAGATTTTAACCTGCTTTTAACCCAAGTGGGGCAGAGCAAAGGATTCAAAAGTACAGTGTTTACTTGGAAACAAGGAAGGAAACAAGGAAGGAAGGAAACAAGGAAGGAAGGAAGGGAAGGAAGGGAAGGAAGGGAAGGAAGGAAAGGAAGGAAAGGAAGGAAAGGAAAGCAAGCAAGCAAGCAAGCAAGCAAGCCGGGATAGCTCAGTGGGTTGGGCGCTCACTTTGCAATGCTCCGGCCCTGGCCCGTGTGGACACATGTGCTGAACTGGGGAGTTCCCCCAGTTCAGTTTTCTCTCTGTCTCTGAATCTCTCTCTCTCTCTCTCTCTGTCAAAAACAATAAAAAAGACAGACAGACACAGACAGACAGAAAGACAGAAAGAAAGAAAAGAAAGGAAAGGAAGGAAGGAAGAAGCAGAACAGTGTTAGCAGAAGAGGAAATGGAAGAATGAATGTCTAACTTCCTCAGTTCTCTTAGAATATTCCTCCTCCCAGGGAGACCCTAACTGTGAAAATTATAGATTATATAGCAACTGATGCTAACAGTAGCTTCCCTAACATTACACTATTTTGTATAAATTGAATATGGACCCTATTAAAGTCCTTTGGGCCCCACTACAATGCTATGTAAGTAAGGAGTCTTCACTGTTAGTGAACATTATGAGAACTATAACTTTTCTGAACATTTTAAGACTGAGGAAACAACAAAGTTTAAGTATTATTTCCAGACTAAAAAAAATTTACTCAAACTGTAAATAATTAATTCTATACTGGTAGGGTTTAAGAGTACTAAAGCTCAAAAACTTAATATGTGGATTTCATTTTAGTCATCAAATTTCAACCCTTTCCCCAAAGGCTTCCCCAGAAGAAAACCTGGTAGCAAATTCATAAGTAGCATATTGTAAAAAGACTATTTAAATAAAAGATTATTATCTTTAACCAATAAATAGTAAATGAAAGTCATCTAAAACTAGCAGAAAAGCAGTTTTAATGAAGCAACATGTATGAAAATACAAGGAAAAATAATTTTTAAAAAAATAATTAAAAATTTAAATGCCCTAATTTAAACAAATCCCACTAAACAGTGGGTTTTAGTACTGACTAGTCTCAATTTCATGTAAGCTCCTCAGGTGTTTCCTTTTCTGTTAAGGAGAGGGGGAAAAAATAAAGGTTCAAATAAATCTTAGGCCCCCATCTCAATTTGCCGTTCAGATCAGCTGAATAAAAGCTAGATGTTCAACAAATGTAAAAAGCAACCTAAAGGGTCCTTATAACAGAATAGTTTGGGAGTTTTATTGTAGAGAGAAAATTGATCTACTGAAGAATTTTAAGCAGAAATATATTAATAAATTTGCGTTTATGAGAACTGAGTCAGGCAAACAGGATGAAGAGTGAATCTGACAGACAAGTCTAGAGTCAGAGACTGGTTAGGAGGCTGCTGCTGGAGAAATAATGAAAGCTAGTATGTACTTAATCCTGAAGTAGAAATATTAAGGGAGCAGAGGCATCAAAGAGGCCAATCAAAAAAACTTCTTTTCTGACTATATGGTAGTGGGGTAAGAGAAAACAAAGAAACAAGGACGACTCCTCTAAGTTTCTGGCCTAGACAACCTAACAGTACAGTAATACTGTTATTAAGATGGGCAATCAGAGCAATACACGATAATGTGAGAAATAGAACTTAAATCATCATCAGACATTAAGGGGACCTTTGGAAATGTCAATATTTAAAGGACAATGAGCTTAATCAGCAAAGGATGCTAAAACCCAACACTTCCCAGCTCATCCAGGTTCCAAGAAGGAAATGTTGTTGTTGTCCCATGCTCCAGAGAGAATTAAATGAATGTAGATAATAGGACATATCTTTTTTTTTTTTAAAAGATTTATTTATTGTTTTTGACAGAGAGAGAGAGAGAGAGAGAGAGAAATACAGTCAGAGACAGAGAGCAGGGGGAGGGCCCAGAACAGTCTCCATAGTTGCACATCATCGGTTTTTCCACATAGTTTCACTCCACAGGTGGGCGGGGCTGCACAGGGCAGGAACCGGGCCGGGGTCTTGCCCCAGTGAGAACTGAACTGGGGGCACTCCCCAGTTCAGCATATGGGTCCGCATGGGCCAGGGCCGGGATTCGATCCTTGGTCCCCGGGGCTGCAAAGTGAGCGCCCAACCTACTGAGCCATCCCGGCTTCCCCAGGACATATCTAATAATTTATATAACAGCAGTTCAGTGGAGTTGTAAAGAGCTAAAGTCAGACTAGTGGATTGAGAGCAAGAATTAAAAGACATCATGTGATTTTTTCTATTATAGATATTAAGGTGAGCTCTTAGATATGTAATTTGTGTACTCCCTTTCTTTCTCTTTGATCAGAATTTATAAATTTAAAATTTATTCCATTACCTTTAAACCAGGCTTGTCCAACCCGAAGCCCACAGGTCCCATGCAGCCCAGGATGTCTTTGAATGAGGCTCAACACAAATTCATAAACTTTCTTAAAACATTGTGAGATTCTTTTGCGATTGTTTTAGCTGATCAGCTACTGTTAATGTTAGCATGTTTTATGTGTGGCCCAAGACAATTCTTCCAATGTGGCCCAGGGAAGCTAAAAGATTGGATATCCCTACGTTAAACTATCCTGTGGCAAATATTATAAAGCCGTATCACATATGAGGGGGACCCAAATAAACCTGGAATTTATTTATAAAAAACTGCATATTTATTCTTACATGTTTAAACTTCAGTCACCTTTAAAGTACTCTCCATTTAATGCAATACACCTATCGTGATGCTTTCTTCCACTGCTCAAAAGTTTTGTACTTGTTGCTTTTGATGCATTTTAGTGCTTCTGTCGTTTTTTGTTTCACCTCGTCCCCATCAGCAAAATGTTTCCCTTTGAAGAATTTTTTTTATCCAGGAAAACAAAAATAAAAGTTGTTCGGGGAGTGAATAGGGAGGGAGGAGTCATGCAGTTTTTGGTCAAAAACTGCTGAACACTTGGTGTGGGCAGATACATTGTTATGCCGCATGTTTGTCGTGTAAATTATGCATCATGAAATAAGCAAATGTGTTCAAAGAGTCTCTCTCCTCCCCCTAAAAAAAAATCACTGAAGCCAAATGCAGCCTCTCACAACAAAGCCAGCTGGTATACTGATGTAGATGGGTTCCTAGAATATTCACCTAGCAGGGGGAAGCCTGTACCACAAGAGGCCTGCCCTCCAGAAGACAATTTTGGCTTTTTTTGGGGGGGTCCCTCCCTCATATAACTGAGAAAATGAATGAACTCACACCATCTCCAGTAAGACATTTCTTGCTTGGTTTTTAAAATATCAACCAATCAACATCATCAGTAGGGTACTTCTACCAAAGAGTTTGTTGATAAATTCTCATATACATTTAATAATGCTCAAATACAAAATGACTCTGAATAAAATGTTTCTTCATCTGAGTGTACATTCAGTTCAAATAGAACAATGCAAACAAGAGGTGAATGACAGGTCAGATTTAAATCTTATTTCAAAAGTGCAGAATACGTGAGGTTTATTCAATGGGCCATGTATTAGACATATGACAATTTAAACAAAAACAAATACAGATTGAGAATGTGGGAAACTAGTTTTGAGTCAAAACATCCTTTCATTATTACATACTGAGTCTGTAGGTCACCCTTGGTATCTTCTATATTGCTGTGGTCCTCACAGCAGATTTAGTCACATAGTTTAAATACTTGGGGCTCACTTAGCCTTTCCATAAGTCAAAAGATCAAGACAGGGAAAGCTGGGATGGCTCAGAGGGTTGAGTGCTCGCTTTGAAGCCCCAGGGACCGAAGATAGAATCCCAGCCCTGGCCCATGCGGACCCACATGCTGAACTGGGGTGTGCCCCCAGTCCAGTTCTTGCCGGGACCTATGTGGGAGGCTCCTGGCCTGGTTCCTGCCCTGCGGAGCCCTGTGCCCACCTGTGGAGTGAAACTATATGGAAAAACTAATGTCAACTATGGAGACTGCTCTGGGCCCTCCCCCTTCTCTCTGTCTCTGTTTTTCTC
The DNA here is from genome assembly GCA_004027555.1 of Craseonycteris thonglongyai. Taxonomy (NCBI): domain Eukaryota; kingdom Metazoa; phylum Chordata; class Mammalia; order Chiroptera; family Craseonycteridae; genus Craseonycteris; species Craseonycteris thonglongyai. Next base: position 20,748 of record PVKE010013400.1, on the reverse strand, counting down.
TGTCAAGAATCAATAATATAAATCTTAAAAAAAAAAAAAGATCAAGACAATTCCACCATACATGAAAAACTAGACAAATGGGGAAGCCGGGATGGCTCAGCGGGTTAAGCACTCACTTTGCAGCCCTGGGGACCAGGAATTGAATCCCAGCCCCGTGGGGTGGGGGGAGGTGGGAGTGGGCACCGGATATATGGTGATGGAAGGGGAGCTGATTCTGGGTGGTGGGCACATAATGCAATGAATGGGTGACGTGATGTGGACTTGTACATCTGGAAACTATCTAATCGTTACCAATCAATGTCACCCCATTAAATTTAACAACAATAAAAAAAAAATTACTGAAGACTCCAAAAAAATAAAAAATATAAAATAAAACAAATGACAAGTACCAGGAAAAAAAAAAAAAAAAAAGACAAAAAAAATAAGACAAAAAAAATCCCAGCCCCACCCCGTGTGGACTCATATGCTATACTGAGATGTGCTTCCCATTCGGGAGGCCCCCAGCCCAGTTCCTGCCCTGCGTAGCCCCCATCCACCTATGTGGAACAAAACCATGTAGAAAGCTGATGATGTACAACTATGGAGACTGCTCTAGGCTCTCCCCCTTCTCTCTGTCTCTCTTTGTCTCTGTCAAAAACAATAAATCTTTAAAAAGAAAACACAAAAAACTAGACAATTACTGCCCACCATGAAATATATACAAGTAAAGTATGAGCTTTAAAATTAGGATTAACAATATAATCTCAAACTGTACTATCTGTGACCATAAATAAAATTCTTTTAGTTACTAACTAGAATGCAAAAGAATTTAAAATTCTGATGATTTTGGCTCAAAATCTAATTTTACTATATAATAGTATCTCTTCCAGTTAGTTACACTTTCTTTGTTGAATAAAAAGGATTACTTTTGTACTTCAGGTAAACTGAAGTAAAATAAAACTCAATCCTGCTCTTAAACTGTGCATATTAAGCAATTAAATGCCATAGGAAGTATTCTTTTTTTTTTTGAACTGGAGGCCTCACCGCATTCGGGAAGCACACCCCAGTTCAGCATGTGGGTCCCCACACGCTGGGGCAGGGATTCAATCCTCGGTCTCCAGGGCTTCAAGGCGAGCGCTTAACCCGCTGAGCCATCACGGCTTCCCCCAAAGTATTCTAAAACGTCATATTTCTCAAGTATTCTTAAAAGACAGTCCATTCACTGAGTCTCTCAGTTTGTACTGGTATGTAAAAAAAAAAAAAAATTTTTTTTAATGAACATTCTAGCACTCAAAACCTTTCTTTCAGGAAAGCCGGGATGGCTCAGTAGGTTAAGCGCTCGCTTTGAAGCCCGGAGGACCGAGGATTGAATCCTGGCTCTGGCCCAGGCGGACCCACATGATGAACTGGGGTGTGCTTCCCGAATGCGGTGAGGCCCCCAGTTCAGTTCAAAAATAATAATAAAATTAAATTAAATTAAAAAACAAAAACAAAAAACAAAACCTTTCTTTCATCTAACCCAGTGGTGAGGCCAGAGGATGAATAGGAGCTGGACAGGTGAAGACTGACGAGAAAGAATGTAGGATGTGAACAATCTAAAGCTCATCAAGTCCAGCAACTGAAAAAATTCAAAGCAGGGGAAGCAAAGTTAAGTGATGAGGCTGGCAGAGAGCAGACCACAAAGAACCTCTAGTAGTTACAAGTGAGGGGTTTGGGATTAAAAGAAAATAAGGATGTAGATGAAAGTCAAATCTACATTAATATAATAATTCCAGTAACAGTTTGGCTAGACCCTGAAATTATCAATCTCACAAAGAGCTCTTGTCCTTATTGGTTTGGGGGCCTCTTACATTATTAACTCAGCTGTTTTGGGAGCTTAAAAAGCATGACATTTTAAAATACCGCTGCCTTTTAAATAACCCAACTTCACAAATTTCATCAATTTATTAAGGTGAAACAACTTATTTAAACCTTCTTTCAGTAATTTAAAAATAGTTTTTTAAAGATTTTTTATTTATTGTTTTGGACAGGGAGAGAGAGAGATACAGAGACAGAGAGACAGAGAGAATGGGGAGGCCCCGAACAGTCTCCATAGTTGCACATCATTGGTTTTTCCCATAGTTTCACTCCACAGGTGGGCACAGGGCTGCACAGGGCAGGAACTGGGCCGGGGTCTCGCCCCGGTGAGAACTGAACTGGGGCACTCCCCAGTTCAGCATATGGGTCCGCACGGGCTGGGACCGGGACTCGATCCTTGGTCCCCGGGGCTGCAAAGTGAGCGCCTAACCCACTGAGCCATCCCGGCTTCCCCTAAAAATAGTATTTTAATACTCTGTAGATGAAGCAGAATTAATCTAATAATAAATAACCCACCCACCAAGGGAAATAAAATGCACAAATGTTTAAAACCTCTTAAGTTAAAGGAACACATGCTAACTACCACTTATCATTTCTTGATTTTGAGTAGTAGTATCATTTTGTGAGAAGTTTTGTGGTGAGACTAAGATTTGCTTAAGGGAATACCTATAGTGGATCCTAGATATTGAAACTATCATACTACCTCTTAAAAAGAAAAATAAAAAGTCTCCTAAACATAAAGTATCTGTAAAGAAAAAGGGAAGAGTGAATGGTTTTGAGTAATCTGTAGTATTTTCTACATTTAGGACAACTGATAAACAAAACTTGGATCTGAAAAATAAAAACAACTCTGGGATGCTGGGATGGCTCAGCAGGTTGAGTGCTCATCTTGCAGCCCCGGGGTCTAAGGATTGAATTCTGGCTCCAGCCTGTGCAGACCCATACGCTGAACTGAGGTGTGCTTCCAATCTGTTCTTACCAGGGCAAGCTTCATGCAGGAGGCCCCCCAGCCTGGTTCCTGCTCTACACAGCCCTGCCCCCCACTTGTGGAATAAAACTATGTAGAAAACCAGGGAGAAGCTGGGATGGCTCAGTGGGTTAAGTGCTCACTTTGCAGCCTCGGGGACTGCGGATCGAATCCTGGCCCCGGCCCGTGCGGACTCATATGCTGAACTGGGGAGTACCCCAGTTCGGTTATCACTGGGGTGAGACCCCGGCCCAGGTTTCTGCCCTGTGCAGCCCTGTGCCCACCTGTGGAATGAAACTATGTGGAAAAACCAATGATGTGCAACTATGGAGATTGTTCTGGGCCCTCCCCTTTCTCTCTGTCTCTGTATCTCTCTCTCTCTGTGTCAAAGACAATAAATAAATCTTAAAAAAAACCCACCAAACCATGTAGAAAACCAATGACATGCAACTATGGAGACTGCTCTGGGCCCTCCCCACCTTCTCTCTCTCTCTCTCTGTCAAAAACAATATTAAAATACAGAACAAAACAAAAAACAACTCACTGTGGTAATTATAATACCAAAAACTTCCAAGGAAAATAAGTGCATTTTAAGAGATAAATGACATACCCTTGGTCCTACCATTAGGTTCTCTCCCTGCTGTTGAACCTGTACAGTGACCGCAGAATTAGTCTTTTCCCTTTTCCTGACCATGTCACACTCCTGCTCATAAATTTTTATACTGCTTGGTAAGATAAATGTCAAATTCCTTAGCATATTTCTGTTTTTTTTGTTTTTGTTTTTTTTTTCATAACAAGACCCCAACATCCTTCTCCATCTGTCTCCCATGGAAAGACCATACAGTCTGATGATCCAGCCACACCAGAACCATTTGTATTTGTTAAACCTGAAATACCCAACTTTCTTTTACATCTATGAAAGGGTAAGTTACCTTTAAGCTCTCCTACTCCTGGTTCAAATACACATTTTCTTTACGACGTTCCCCTCAATACTCTAAACCCATCCTATTGGAAATAATTCCTATTCTCTGCCTTTAACCAAAACATTAAAAAAATACTTACCGTATGGGAAAATTCTGTGTACCTGTATACCAACCCACCAGACCCTAAAGGCTTTTAGAGCAGAAACTGCACCTTGATTCATCTTTGTATTCCAAGTGCCTAAAACTTGGGTCAGTAGTCAACATTTGTTGGCTGAAAGGAGAGAAAGGCACACCAAACATGACTACTAAATTCAGGAGAATCATATAACTTCAAGATGCCACCTGCGGGGAAGCCGGGATGGCTCAGTGGGTTAAGCGCTCACTTTGCAGCGCCGGGGACCGAGGATCGAATCCCGGCCCCGGCCCGTGCGGAACCATATGCTGAACTGGGAGCTCCCCCAGTTCAGTTCTCTCTGTGTCTCTGTATCTCTCTCTCTCTCTCTGTCAAAATAAATAAATAAATAAAAATATATTTAAAAAAAAAAAAAAAAAAAAGATGCCACCTGCCCCCCCACCTCCTTTTCCTCATCCATTTACAAATATTACCTTTCCTATGTCAGTTATCTTAGTAAATGGCATATTCACCAATCCAGCTGCCCTAATTTGAAACTTTGGAATTATCCTTGATTCCTCCTCCATATATATCCTAACACCTAATTTATCATCGTTTATTTTTTGTTTTTGTTTTTTTATATTTTTATTTATTTTTATTTTTGACAGAGATACAGAGACAGATAGAGAACTGAACTGGGGGAGCTCCCAGTTCAGCATATGGTTCCGTACAGGCTGGGGCTGGGATTCGATCCCCGGTCCCCGGAGCTGCAAAGTGAGTGCTTAACCCACTGAGCCATCCCGGCTTCCCCTATCATCAAGTTTTGTTGACTACCACCTTCTCAAATCTTTTCACTTTCCATCTACTAATCCAGGCTTCCCTAACTATAGCTAGAATCCTAAAACAGCCATCTCACTGGTTTCCTAGCTTCATGTTTTACTCTGTTCCTTTCCAAATAATTCCTCACTTTAGTCAATCATATTAGGTATAATTCTGCCTCATTCATTTGAAAAAGCTAAAATGGAAAGACTAAACATTATAAGCCCTGCATGATTGGCTCCTTGCTTACCTCTTAAGTCAGTCTTCTTGTTATATCCCCAGCCAGTTAGAACTTAACAGGTTTCCTGAACAGGCCATACTCTCTTGTTCCCAGCCTGGGATCACTTATTAACCTTGTATCTATCCTTCAGCTCGCAAGATCAGATAATTACTCAGATAGCCACCAGGGTAACAGTAATTACAGGTTAGGTCCCCATTTCTCCCAATATATTTCCCAAATACAATGCTGGTCACATCAGACTTGAATGTTGTTGCTCTCCTCTCCTTATATATTAACATAAACTCCAGGAAGGAAGGGTCTGTGTCTGTCTGGATTACCAGAGTATATTCCCTGTATTAAAGATTAATAACTAGCATCAGAAAATGTTGTTCCAATACAAGACAACTGCCACCTTGTCAAGTCCTTTAATCCAGTATTTTCAAATTGTGGATCACAAGCCAACAGCGGGTATGAATAAGCAGTAAGGTCAAGTACTGTTTGTTCACTTGCTGAGACAGGGGCTCTGGTTTTCTGAGTAAAATGTAGTTCTTATTTGGGTATGGTCAAAAAAATTTGAAAAGCACCACACTGTTTCTCCTATTTTCCTTCCTCCTCCTTTCTAAGAAAGTCTTTTAAGACCCAGATAATCAAACAAAAAATAGAAAACAGTGTTCAACTATACAATTTTTTAGCAAAAAGCCGTTAACTTGAACATTTCCAATTAAGAACATTCTGGGGATGCTGGGATAGCTCAGTGATTGGGCACTTGCCTCACAATTGTGAGGTCTGGGGCTCAATTCCTGGTCCGTGCAAACCTATGTGTTGAACTGTGGCACAACTGGTAACCGCTAGGATGGCTCTGCAGTGAAGGGTTCTCACCTTCTATGCGGAAGGCCACCAGTTCAGACCCCACCCTGCGGGTCCCACATCCACCTGTGTGGGAATGAAACCATGTCACATCTAATGATGTACAACTATGGAGACAGCTCTAGACCCTCCCCTCTTCTCTCAAAACTAAATCTTTTTTTTAAAAGATTTATTTTTATTGGTTTTTGACAGGAGAGAGACAGACAGGGAGAGACAGAGAGAAGGGGGAGGGCCCAGAGCAGTCTCCATAGTTGACAGCATTAGTTTTCCATATAGTTTCACTCCACAGGTGGGCACAGGGCTGCACAGGGCAAGAACTGGGCCAGGAGCCTCATGTATAGGTCCCGGCAAGAACTGAACTAAGGGGCACCAACCCAGTTCAGTATGTGGGTCCGTCTGGGCCAGAGCTGGGATGCGATCCCTGGTCTCCGGGGCTGCAAAGCAAGCGCTCAACCGGCTGAGCCATCCCAGCTTCCCCTAAATAAATCTTAAAAACAAACAAACAAACAAAAAAACAATCTGCTTTCTGTTTTCTCATTATGCCTTAAAAATGTGTTGCTTTGCATTCCAATTACTTTACATATACAAGACATCCTAAGTGACAGTATCAAGCTTATCTACCCGTGAGCCTCATGCAATCCATGCCAACTTCCAATGCAGCCCAACACAAATTCATAAACTTTCTTAAAACATTGAGTTTTTTGTGATTTTATTTTTTAAGCTCATCAGCTATCATTAGTTTTAGTGTACTTATGTGTGGCCCAAGACAATTCTTCCTCTTCCAATGTGGTTCAGGGAAGCCCCCAAATTGGACACCCCTGTATATATAGTACTTTTATTTTTGTTTTAATCTGTTGTCACATTCTTATACTCTCAAAAAAGTCAATCTTTAAATAGATGTTGTATAGGCTAATTCTATACCATAAGCTTTACTTCTAAGACTGCTCTCTGAACATCATGCACTTGGCTTTCTTTTTTTCTGGTCTCTATATATTCAAAAAGATCTACTGCCCCTTTTTTGGTATATTTAGTAAGGTTAAAAAGTTAACACTTACTGAGCATATACATACTATGCTGCAGCAAGCATCATCTTAGGCATGTGATAAAGACAGTTCTCATTTATTTCTTATCACAATCCTTATAGCTGATAAATACTATAGGTGACAAAACTGAGACAGAGAGGTTAAGTAATTGGCCAACAGTTCAGTTAATAAAGGTAGGTCTAGGACCTGAACTCCAGTCATCTGACAACAAAACCCAATCTCTTAACCACTCACCTTTTTCAGTAGTTTTAATTTTACTCTTTTCTCAATCAACTAAATCACTCCTAATTGCCTCTTGGGCATTTACTTAAAATGATCTACATTTTAAAGTAAGTGATATCCGAATTGTTCAGAAGAGGCTTAACACTTCAGTTAATATTTATTCTCTTAAATCTTTTTTTGAAAATTGAACAATAAAAAATTTCCCACTAAAATTTCAGAAGAAGGGGAAGCCGGGATGGCTCAGTGGGTTAAGCGCTCACTTTGCAGCGCCGGGGACTGGGGATCTAATCCTGCCCCCGGCCCGTGTGGAACCATATGCTGAACTGGGAGCTCCCCCAGTTCAGTTATCTCTCTCTCTCTCTCTCTCTGTCAAAAATAAATAAAATATTTAAAAAAAAAATTTTTTTTCAGAAGAAAACTACCACCCATCACATATAAAAAAAAATCACCTGCAAAATTCAGTGTTGTGAAAATTTTACACTTGATATCATGTAAGTTTTAAACTTGCTCATTAATTTCTCTAATGTTTACCACCCTAAAATATTCAATTTCAAAAGTTCTCAAAGGAGGAAACATTAAAATCTCAAAAACACACAAAAGAAACATGTCTTATTTTTCCATTAATTGTTGGATGTTTGGCAGAATAACTCCTGAATTGTTTTTTGTAAATATAACAGGAAGAGGTATTTTCCACTACCACTTGCATCTCCAACTTTCTTCCTACTTTTTCCCCCCCCTTTCCTATTAATGTCCCTACAAACACCACTACTCACCAATTCTCAATTTTTTTTTTTTTTAAGACTTATTTTATTGTTTTTGACAGACAGAGATGGACAGAGAGGAGGAGGAAGGCCCAGAGCAGTCTCCATAGTTGTACGTCATCAGTTTTTTACATGGTTTCATTCCACACAGGTGGGCGGGGGCTGTGCAGAGCTGAAACTGGGCCGGGGGCCTCCTGCATAGGAGGCACACCCCCTTGAGCCAGGGGCCAAATGGGGGGTGGGGTGTGAGAATTGAAGTGGCAGGTCTTCGCATGGGAAGCAAGTACCAGTTTAGCACAGGCTGGGGGCAGGCCGGGGATTCGATCCTTGGTCCCCAGGGCTGCAAAGCAAGTGCTTAACCAGCTGAGCCATTCTGGCTTCCCCACAATTTACTGTTTAAATTCCTCCTTACCCTTTTTATAAAATAAACTAAGAAGGCAGAAAAGCAAAGTAAAACAGAAAATAATGCCTAGAGGCAACCCAGGCAGAAACCCTTTCCTCTCTCCCCATCATCCATTCACTGGACATGCCAATACATTTCTTAGCTCTGCAATAGAACATGAACTTCTTCTGGAAAAGGGCACCCATAATGTAATACATACAAGATTTATACAGCTTAACAAAAGTCACTTTATGATCAACCAGATAGCCTTTCTGAATGAAGCACTACAAATGAACTCACAGAGCCTTGAGAATAAGCAATTGCTAGAGTTCAAGGCACCTGGTAAAATATTTTTTGCACTTTAATGTTAACTCTGAGGTCAGCAATACCTCACTGGGTCAAAGAACCACAGCTGAAAAACTACAGAAGCAGAAATTGAACATAAACAGTATGCATAAAAAATAAAATCAAAACAGTATTATCACAGGGTGTACAGCAGAAAAAAAGAACAAAATATATGGCTAGGATGATAAACCACAAATATACAATGGTATTTTAAAAAAGTAATACTGAGGAGGCCAGGATAGCTTAGCAGGTTGAGTGCTTGCCTTGCAACTGCAAGAGCCAAGGACTGAATTCTGGCTCCAGCCCGTGCAAACCCATATGTTGAACTGCAGTGCAGCTGGTAACTGCTGGGATGGCACAGTGGTAAAAGTTCTCCCCTCCCATCTGGGAGGCACCTTTTTGGTTCCTGCCTTGTGTGGTCCCACATCCACCTGTGTGGAATGAAACCATGTCACAACTAATGATGTACAACTATGGAGACTGCTCTGAGCCCTCCACTCTTCTCTCTCACCTTCTCTCAACAATATAATAAATCTTAAAAAAAAAAAAAAAGTAAAACTAACATTTTAAAAATCCTCTCCACTTCTATATTGTGCACAATAATCTAGTGGTTAAAAACTCAGGTGTGGGGGAAGCTGGGATGGCTCAGTGAATTAAGCACTTGCTTTGCACACCTGAGAACAAGAGGATCAAATCTCAGCTCGTGTGGATTGAGATGATGAACTGAGGTGTGCTTCCTATGCGGGAAGCCCCCGGTTCAGTTCTCAACCCCCAGTTCAGCCCCCGGCTCAAGGGGGCTTGCCTCCCATGCAGGAGGCCCCCAGCCCAGTTTCAGCCCTGCACAGCCCCCACCCGTGTGGAACGAAACCATGTTGAAAACTGATGACATCAACTATGGAGATTGCTCTCTGTCTCTGTCAAAAACAATAAAATAAATCTTAAACAACAACAACAATACAGGTGTTATTTTATACACTAGCTGCCCTTGTATTCAAAATGAAAACAAGCATAAAACCCAAGCCATTTCTGACACAAGTGCACAGTAGGGCCAAAGAACAGTACCAAGACCAGGATCTTTACCTACTCAATATGCCATATCCTAATGCTGTTTCTGTCACCCACCTGTCCAGCGTCTGTTCTTTCAGAGCATATAGCATTAAGTATTTACAAAGCAGTGACAACGCATGTCCAGTGTGCCACAAAGGCAACATATCAGCCACATCACTCCCATCACTCAGGTTATTAGAAATTGTTCAAGAAATGACTTCTAGGACTTATCTGATTAAACTTTTCTGATCAATAATTTTACCAAAAATTGTTTACAGAAGACTTTTATGATCTTTTTAGGGGGATAAATTTGATTATCAAATAGTTTTGGCCTAACCATTATACTAAGTTAAAATTTTAATGAATCAAGTGCAACTATTGAAAAAGGAATATAAAGAGGCAGAAGCTAAAAAAATAAGTCTCTGCCTCCCCATCCCAACACATGGAAGTTGAACTTGAAATTCAAGTTATTTGAATCAACCTGAAAAAAAAATTTTTTTTTAAAGATTTTATTGTTTGAGAGGGAGAAAAGGAGGGTCCAGAGCAATCTCCACAGCTGTATGTCACCAATTGTGAACAGGCTGGACACTATCCCCAGATCTCACAGTTGCAAGGCAAGCACTCAACCTCTTGAGCCATCCTGGCATCTCTGAAAAATTTTTTGAACATTCTTTCATTAAATCATTTTCATTCTGCATCAGTGGCTAACCTTAAGATATTCAGAAGTTGGGATTTAAATAATCTGTTTTGTAACACTTAGCATGTCAACCCAATAGAATTCTAATTTCCTTTCCTATAAAAATGGCACATGCAAACACTCTTGGTATGTACTGCTCACACTACTAAAATCACAAGCCTCAATCATTAAAAAAATTCGAGGGTCTTTAATTTTCGCATCATTCTGACCTGTTTGAGGTAAAATTCATAATCAAGTACCAAGGAACAACTTAATTTTACATTTATAAAATATCCACGTGATAACTCAAAAGTCAAAATGTAAAAGTTACAAGTTAGAAATTTAAAGTTTTAAAAAGTGACGTGTCTCTGTCAAAAACTGCCTTCAAACTGATACTACACACTACTGTATGTAAAGAGAAAATCAAAATGTAATGATGTCCAACCTGAAGTAAATTCACAGGGAAACAGTATTTTCTCTATACATACCTCCCCACCCACCTACCCCACCCAAACCCATTAGAATTAAAAATCAAATAATTCTTAGAGTAGAATCTTAATGAGGGGAGGGTGGGGGAAAAATCAACCCTCACTACAAAATTTAGAGGAAGGTAAATAAAATAAACTTTTACTACTAAATAATTGAGTTAATCTCAATGTTGAGAGTTTGTTTATTATAAAAATCCACTTGATACATTTAGTACTCTTATAATTAGTCAAAGATATTTCAAGTAGCAAAACGGTTTTTGTGTATTAGAGGTGAGACACTATCAACATGAATTGGCTAAACTTACAAGCACACAGATCATCTGGAGAATGCAGTGGTGTCACCTGAACAGAGGTGTCTGAAAAAGAGAGCATAGCCTTTCCTTTAGGGCAGAGGTTCCAACCTTTTGGCTTCCCTGGGCCACACTGGAAGGAGAACTGGTTTGGGCCACACATAAAATACACTAACACTAACAGCTGATGAGCTAAAAAAAAAAAAAAAAAATCGCAAAAAAAAAAATCTTATGTTTTAACAATTTGTGTTGGGTCACATTCTATGCTGTCCTGGGCCACAGGTTGGGGATGTCTGTTTTTTAGGCCTTGTGTTACTCCTAGACTAAGCTGCTCAAATCAAATAAGGAGTAATAAAAATAATGTATCAAAAGAAGTTTTCTCTAAAATATCCCAAGCCACTTGTAATTCAAATGTAAAATGCTCATTACCACACATTACACAAAAATGAAAAAATAACCAAAAATCTACAAGTAAAAACATGTCTAATGATGATCTATATGAATTTCTGAATGACACTTTAATAAGTGCAAAAAAATACAATACTGATTATTTGTATGAATTATAAGAAAAGGGGCTAAAAAAAATCTCTAAACACTACAGAAATGTCAAGGAATAAGAACAAAGTTCACACATTGCCAATGTTATAAGCCTGAAGAACAAGGGCTCAGCAAAAATCTTCAAATTCGCAGGTTATCTTAAACTCCTAATACATCTTTTTTATAAAACCAAACAAGTGAAAGCATTTGACATATCTTACATTTTCACCCTTCAAAATGAATCCTACTTAGAAACGTGCTTAGAAGTTCTCTACAAACTCAAAGGGTACATTTAACTCCATTAAGCACTCTCACTGGCAGATGGAGGGATGACGTTGAGCTTGTTCTTGGGGATCTAAAGAGATGCTCTGTAGTAAGGGGAACATCTTGGGGACTGTCAGATGGCCAGCCATTCTTCCTCTTCATTATCCTAGCACCCTCAAACAACTATGACAGTACAGCAAAAGAGAAAGTCGGTGGCCATCAGGATAGCACCAAACTGTAAGAAAAGGAAGATGGAAGGAAGTCTCCCAAGTATCTCTTGTTAAAGGGCTAGAACACAAATGAGTGAAGTAAAAATTTGTAGAGCTTTTGAAAACTGAACTCTCCAAATATGTTTAAAGCATAAAAAGGCAAAAGCACACAAACACAAAACCTAATGCACATTTTAAATGTGTGTATTAACAGTTTACGACTGGGACGCTTTCAATTTTCTATCTTGATTTCCGAGTACATAACTCCACAAAATCAGTTATCTCTTTTCTCCCCCCAAAGAGAAAGTGACCACAAACTGCGAAGAAAATGCCCCTGTTCTCTCCCAACCAGAAAACCAAGAGTTTCAGACATTTTGGTCTCACATCAAAGAAATGGAAGATGTAAAATGAACTGCACTCCATATTGATTCTTAAAGCAAAGGAAAGGAAAAAAAAAAAAAAAAAGCTAGGAATGGTCGGTAAAAATCATTCATCCAAATTTCAGGTTTGAAGTTAAACCTCACGTCAAACCTGAAATCGTGGATCACATACCCACAAATAAATAAAACCAAGTTTTATTACACCCCCCATTCTCAACAGAAAATCTTGTGCAAAGAAGAGAAAATTTTGAAAAGGAAGAGTAGAAAGTAGAGGAAACAGAGTAAGTGCAAATAAGGAGAAAGGGCTCGCAATTCCTCATCTATGATCAATAAAAAAATTAAAATAACATAAAAAGCCCTTACACACAAATGCACTGGCATATCTAAAATTAAACTGCATGGGAGCAACAATAAAGGCCATTTCTATAACACTACTCAAGAGCTCTAATTCCAGAACACATATCGATATGACATAATGTTGCAACCAATGTTATTAGGAAGCAAAGAAAATGGTAGGGCTACTGGACGTCTTCGACCAGCTCAATCAAACACCTTTAAAATTAATCGAGAGAGAAAACTAGGGAGAGAGAGAGAGAAAAAGAAAATATGGAAGAATAAAGGTGCACCGAGCAGAAATGATTAAAGGGGATGTGGGAAGCGGAGGGCTCCCGAGACTAACCTGTGCCGTCGCTGGCTGAAGCCGAGAGGGCCGGAGATGAGAGTTTAGGCCGCTTGGCTGAAGGCGGCCCCGGTTCCACCACATTCTCGGCCATTTTTAATTCTTTCGGAGATACAAGCGAGGAAAACGAGAATCCTCGGGAAATCTCTTCTTCTGCCCGAGGTCCCCGCCCCGTTCCCTGGGGTGGGCCTGGGGGGCTCCGCCGGCCCCCTAAAGGGGTGGGGGAAGTTCCTTTTTCTCTTCGCCGGGTCGCGCTGGCTGGAGGGATGCGGACTCGATAGGAAGGTAGGGGCAAGTGCGAGGGGCCGGGCTCAGGCCGGGAGGAGGGCACAGGACCGCAGATCCGCCGAGCGCGTCCGCTGCGGCGAATTCCCGAGAACTCGCGGCTCTAGAGGCGCAGTCCCCGGTCCGCCACGGCCGGCCCCTGCCAAGCCGAGGTCTCTCGGAGCTCTGCCGCCGCCATCAGACTCTTCCTCCTCGGCGCTGTCCTCCTCCTTCTCATCGCCACAAGGAGGCGGGGGCGAAAAGGGGGGAGAGGAGGAGGCGACAAGACACACTCACCTCCTCCCGGTGCCCCCTCCCGGACCTGCGCCCCCACCCTCCGAGCCCTCCTCCTGCCTCCGCGCTCCGCGCCGCCGCCGCGCCGGCCCCTAATGGCAGCAGGGAGCTCGCCCAAGCCGAGAGCCAGGCTGGAGCCGACGCCGCTTCACATCGCGCGGCGGGCGGCGAAGGCGCGGCGAGGACGCCGGGCGCGGAGCTCGCCGGCCCAGAGGGCCGCGTAGAACAGCGCTCCCCGCCCGCGCCGGCGCCGGGTCCGCGGACGAGGCCCCGCTCCGGCGGGCCGCGCAGACGGCCTCCGCTCGCGCGGCGCTCCCCTTCTCCTTCCCTCTTTCAGGGAAGAGAGATACGGCCGCCGCTCCGGCCCCCACCCGCGGCGGCCAGGTGCCGGGAGCGCCCGCCCCCCGGGGCTCCACTCGGGGCCGCCCGCCGCGGGGCGCGGGGTTATGTAATGGTCCCCCCTAGGCGTCGACGCCGGCCCGGCTCCCGGGCCGCGGTGGGGGTGTGTGCGGGCGGAAGGGGGCTGAGGGTCGCTTCAGCCCGTGCGTCCGGGCCCCCTGCCACACTGTCTCGGCCTCTGCTGCCTGTCTCCGGCCCGACTCCCCGCCACACTCTCGCTCCCGCAGTTCGCACTCAGCCCAACGTCCCACTTGCCCACTCTCGCCCGCTCCCTCTGGCCCTCTCTTCCCCCCCAGCCTAGCACACAAACAAGATGGCGGCTGTTGTTTCTTCCCTCTGCCGAGTCCTCCTTACGGGCTAGCGGTAGCGGCGGCGGCCGGAAATGAGCCAAGGGGGGTGAAAAAAAGGGGAGGGGTTGGGTCGCCAGAGGGAGGCTGCGAGGGGGCGGGGCCTGGGCCCGAGCCGCTCACACAATGGGGGAAGAGGGCCCGGGGGCGTGGCCAGATGCAATCACGGGATCCGCCCAAAGGCCCCAACGCGGTTGGCGCTTCCGCAAACTCCCCTGGCGTCACCCGGTGGGTCTCTTTAAAGGGGAGGATTTGAAGGGGGTTTGGGGGCGGACTTGGGACCTATTTTCGGTCGGTGGACATTTACGGGGGAAGGTTCCTGGGTAGGCTTATATGCGCAGAGGACCAGTGGGAACCGCGGGTGACTTGCAGTCCAGAGCTACACCGGGGAAGTCGCCAAGTCACCGCTCAGGTGGCCGAAAAGAAGCGCTGTGGCCATGGCCCCCAACCCAGGGCCCCTGACGGCCGGTTTTTCGGACCTGGGGTGAACCCCCAAGGCCGGGGTACCCCGCCCCCTGGTATTCCGGGCCAAATAACTAGTGCATCCCCTCTTCCCTCCATCGCTTTCCCAAAGGGAACGGTTTACACCCCAAGATCACACTGATTACGTACTAGTTGTTTTCTTTTTCTCCGAATTTTACAATGTTTTTCTGACACTGAGCATATGTTATTTTGATAATCAGAAAACAAAAATCACAGCAGTTGAAAGACGTTTTAGGACCAGAGCTAAATTCTGTTTCTTGCCCACGTGTCCACACGCCCCTACCAAGGTATCACTGTCATCAAAGGGATCTTGAATTATTTTTCTGAACTTAATTTGGGACCTGAGGATATTTTGGGACATTTCTTTTTATCCGCCCCCAAAAGACCATCTTAATAAAAGACCACGTTTAGGCAGTGCCTTAAAGATAATGTAATTATGGGGAAAAAATCACAATGTGCTAAAAGTAATGGAAGGATGGAAAAAAGCAAAAATAAAGTGCACAGTGTGAGACGACACAGTTTTGCAGAGGAGGGCCTTGCCAGTGTGTTCTTTCACATTCCTACACATCACAGGATTCCACTGTGTTGGGCCTTGGGTAAATTGGTACTTGAGGAGGTGGCAAAGTTGTTAGTGCTCCCTGAGGAAACTCCCAAACCAGCATCTATGGAGAGAGTTAAAAGCTTTTTAACATTATTTCAAATTTCATGCTCCTTCATTGCTTATTGGGGAGTTTACTTTGGTTTTTGTTGTTGTTTGCTTTTTAAATGAATGAGAATAGATAACCTAGGAATGAAAATCCTTTTTTTAATAAAAGAAATTTGGGGGGAGCCAGTATGGCTCAGTGCATTAAGAGCTCGCTTTGCAGCCCCAAAGACGAAGGATCAAATCCCAGCCCCAGCCTGTGAGGATCCACATGCTGAACTGGGGTGTGCCTCCCATTGAGAGGCCCCCAGTTCAGGTCTCGCCGTGGGGTTCAGCCCCTGGCTCATGTGGGGGTGTGCCTCCCATTGAGAGGCCCCCAGTTCAGGTCTGCCCCTGGGGTTCGGCCTGGCTCATGTGGGGGTGTGCCTCCCATGCGGGAGGCCTATAGCCCAGTTCCCACCCTGCACAGCACCCATCCACCTGTGTTGAAGAAAACCATGTCTAAAACTGATGATGTACAACTATAGACTCCCCTTCTCTGTTTCTCTCTGTCTCTGTCTCTCTCTGTCAAAAACAATAAAATAAATCTTTTTAAAAATTATATTTTTTTGTCTTTTTAAAAAAGATTTTTATTAAAATATAGTTATTATAAAATATATTAGTTTCAGGTGTACACCATAGCTATTCAACATTTATATACCTAAAGAAGTGATCATCATGGTAAGTCCAACAAGCATCTGACATGGTACCATGATATCATAATGTTGACTATATTCTCTGTGCTGTATATTACATCCCATGATATATTTGTTTTATACCTGAAAATCTGAACCTCTTATTCCCTCCCCTTCCCTTCCCCCATTTAAAAATTTTTTATTACAGTTGACATTCACACTTTTTTATTTCGGGTGTATAACACAGCGGTTAGACATAATTCACAAAGTGATCCCCCTGACTAGTCTAGTACCTCACCTGGCACTATACATAGTTATTACAATATTATTTACTATATATGTTCCTTATGCTTAACCATTACACCCCCCTGACTACTTTGTAACAACCAATTTGTACTTAATACCTTCCCCTTTTTTACCCACCCCACTAACCCCCCCTCCCATCTGGCAGCCATCAAAATGTTCTCTCTATATATGAGTTTGTATCTGTTTTGTTTGTTTGGTTCTTTAGGTTTCACATATAAGCAAAATCACATTACATCTGTCTTTGTCTGACATACTCCACTCAGCACAATATTCTCCAGGTACATCCATGCCTCCATGTATGGCAAGGACCCATTCCCTTCCCTGGCTGAGCAATATTCTATTGTATGTGTCTATCACCTCCTCTTTTTTAAATTTTTTTATTATTTTTTTAAAGATTTATTTATTGTTTTTGACACAGAGAGAGAGAGATACAGAGTCAGAGACAGAGAGAAAGGGGAGGGCCCAGAACAGTCTCCATAGTTGCACATCATTGGTTTTTCCACATAGTTTCATTCCACAGGTGGTTGTGGGGCTGCACAGGGCAGGAACTGGGCCAGGGTCTCGCCCCGGTATCACCTTCTCTTAATCCATTCATCCATGGACAGACACCCAGGTTGCCTCCACAGCTTCACCATTGTAAACAATGATGCATTGAACATATGAATGCACACATTCCCTTAAGTAGCATTCTGGGTTTCTTTGGATAAATACCCAGAAGTGGGATTACTGGTCCTTCATTGTCTCTTGTTATAGCCTTTGTTTTAAAGTCTATTTCCTCTGGTATCTGGTATAAGTTTTGCTACCCCAACTTTTTAATTTTCATAAAATATTTTTTTCCATTTCTTTACTTTGTGTGTGTCTTTCGATCTGGAATGAGTCTCTTATAGGCAGCATATATACCAGTAAGGGTCTTGTTTTCTTATCCATTCAGGCACCCTATCTTGATTGGATTATTTAATCCATTTACATTTAAAGTAATTGTTTGTTTATAGGGGGATGCAGGGATAGCTAATCAGTTGAGTGTTTGCCTTGCAATTTCAAGGTCAAGGGTTCAAGTTCTGGCCCTGGCCCATGTGCAACCCCATGTGCTGCACTATGGCACAATTGGTAACTGTCAGGATGGTTCAGTGGTGAAGTTTCCCGTCCTGTGTGACACTACATCCAACTGTGTGGAATGAAACTATGTCACAACTAATAATGTACAACTGTGGAGACTGCTCTGGGCCTTCCCCCCTTCTCTCTTTAAAAATAAATAAGTGAATGAATGAATAAATAGTTTAGAGATATGTAGTTATTGCCATTTTGTTATTCATATATATTTTTAAATATTTATTTATTTTTTAATTGGTGGTTTTTTTTACAGAGAGAGAGAGAGAGATACAGAGACAGAGAGAACTGAACTGGGGGAGCTCCCAGTTCAGCACATGGGTCCGCACGGGCCGGGGCCAGGACTCGATCCTCGGTCCCTGGCGCTGCAAAGTGAGCGCTTAACCCACTGAGCCATCCCGGCTTCCCCTATTCATATTTTTTAAATATTTATTTTACTGTTTTTGACAGAGACTGATGTATGTCATCAGTTTCCGACATGGTTTTGTTCCACACAGGTGGGCGGGGCCCACACAGGGCAGGAACTGGGCTGGGGGCCTCCCACATGGGAAGCACACCCCAGTTCAGCAGTGGGTCCACACAGGCCAGAGCTGGGATTTGTTCCTCGGTCCCCAGGGCTGCACAGTGAGTGCTTAACCCACTGAGCCATCCCGGCTTCCCTTTATTCATACTTTTTATCTTTTTTTTTTTTCACATCTTAAAGAAGTCCCTCTAATATTCCTTGTACAGTGATCCCTCGTCTTTCGCGGTTAGTGGGGACCAGAACCTTCCGCGAAAGCTGAAAAACCGCGAAGTAGGATTTGCCCCTAGGAATTTTCTCATTGGTCGATGTCACACCAGAAACCAATCACGCGCCTTTATGAGAGCCTGTGGGATGGACTCTGAGTCAGCTCATCTCTTTGTTTGACGTGCAGGGATCCTTCTCTCTCGCGCATCCACATGAAACAATGCTCCTTTCTGCAATGTGGCTACCGACATGGTTGTATTTTTTCATTTTTAGTTTTTGATGAATATTTTGGAAAAACCCGCGAAGCACTGAAGCCGCAAAACATGAAGCGCGAAGTGGCGAGGGAACACTGTAATACTAATTTGGTGGTGATGAACTCCTTTAGCTTTTCCTTGTCTGGGAAGCCCTTTATCCTCTAATCTAAATGATAGCCTTACTAGGTAAACTGATCTTGTAGATTTCAATACTTTGAATATTTTATACCAATCTCTGCTGGCCTGAAAATTTTCTGTTGAGAAATCAGCTAATAGTCTTATGGGAACTCCCTTGTAAGTAGCTAACTGCTTTTCTCTTTCTGCTTTTAAGATTCTCTCTTTGTCTTTAAACTTTGGCATTTTAATTATGATGTCTTGGTATGGGCCTCTTTGGGTTCCTCTTGTTTAGAATCCTCTGTATTCCCTGGGCTTGTATGTCTATTTCCTTTGTCAGGAACTTTTCCATCATTATTTCTTCAAATAGGTTTTCAGTTCCTAGCTTTTTCTCTTCTCCTTTTGGTAACCCTATGATGCGAATGTTGGTACACTTGATGCCATTAGATGGTGCACCTACTTGGGGTGTGCCAACCCCGGGTCCCCATAGGAGAAGCTCCACTGCAGGCCAGGTTCAGTCTCAATGTGTGCCCTGCTGTGGGCCACCTGGCAAAGCAATCTACAGGTGGCTGCCATCCACACTGGTTTTGGAGGTGCCTCAAGAGGCCAAGTCATGAACTGATGCCTGCTACCACTAGTGCTGAGCTTGGGGCTGCTCAGTAAGAAGTATAGGACCCACTGAAGCCACATAGTGCTCATTTGGGATTAGTGAGCCTTTGAGAGGTTTAGGAAAGTCCACATGAGCCAAGACAGGCTGTTTGTATGGAAAAGCCGCTGGGAATGGCTTGGGTGGGCCCAGAAGTTGGGTGGGCCCAGAAGTTGGGTGGGGTCTGGTCTCAGGGAATCACCAAGGCAGGGCAGAATAATGTTAGCCAGGTTAATGGAGACTTAGATATGGTGACTGCTAGGAGTAAAAATCTTGATGAAGCAACTCAGGTTGCCAACAAAGATGAATTCTGTCATGAGATGTTCAGGTCTAATTCACCCAAACTGCAGTAGAAAGCAGGCAAATTGAAAAGAACAGTACATCTTTATCTTGAAGTTGCTATAGGATGGATTCAACATACTGTTAAGCTCAAAATTGGCCTTAAGGAATGATTCAGTTATTTTTAGTAGCTTATATTTATTTCCACAGTAGAGGACAGAGGGGAAAAATGTGGACAACACCTGGAAGCTTAGCTGCTAATTTCCTTGTGGGAGGCTGCTCACCTGATTTTTTTTTTTTTGAAGAGTTTCTGACCTTTAGAATAAGATTTGCCTACTTTGCCTAGGATCCAGCTTTAGTCTAAGGCTTAGAGTATTGGAACATACTTGGATCACCTAGCCAAAAATACTGTGGGACTAGGTACAGGAAGTCTTTCAAAGACCAGAGAAAGGGGAAGCCGGGATGGCTCAGTGGGTTAAGCGCTCACTTTGCAGCGCTGGGGACCGAGGATTGAATCCTGGCTCCGGCCCGTGTGGAACCATGTGCTGAACTGGGAGCTCCCCCAGTTCAGTTCTCTCTCTGTCTCTGTCTCTGTCTCTCTCTCTCTCTCTCTCTCTCTGTCAAAAATAAATAAATATATATATAAAAAAAAAGATCAGAGGAAGTTCTCATGAGAAATTTTACTAAGAGCAGTCAGGAGCCATGGATCTGCCCAAAAGGAAAAGCTCCACTGTAAATGGGAAATTTTGATGCATAGTGCTCCTTACTAGGGTGCACTTTTCTGGATCTTTATACAGGATCCTGAGATCAGTCATACTAGAAGTGGCAGAAGAAAAAAGTATCACACTAATGCAATCAAGATGAGACTCCAGATCACTTCAAGAAAGCAGAATTGAATCATCAGCCTGGATTATACATAACCTAATCAAATGAAAATGTAATCAGTTGTGGAGTGCAATATGTAGATTAAAAGTGCATTCATGAAGTAGGAATCATCAGCCAGTAACTTGGGTTGGAGGATGATGGGAGAAGGATACACACAAGACAACAGACTGGTAGGTAAGGGCAGGAGCACTGAAGTCAGTCATGACTGGGCTTAAATTCCTTTTTTTTTTTAGATTTAGATTTTTATTTTATTGTTTTT
>PVKE010013399.1:0-36650 GCA_004027555.1 Craseonycteris thonglongyai | reverse complement strand
AGAGAGAGATACGGAGACAGAGAGAGAACTGAACTGGGGGAACTCCTCAGTTCGGCATATGGGTCTGCATGGACCAGGGCCGGGATTAGATCCTTGGTCCCCGGCACTGCAGTGAGTGCTTAACCCACTAAGCCATCCTGGCTTCCCCTATTTTATTTTTCTTTTCAATCTTACTTTATTTTCACTTTCTTCTAATTCTTGTAATTTTTACTCTTACTCAATTTCTTTCTTCTCCCCTTACCACTATATATTCAAAAATGCTCTCTTTCTATCAAAATTTATTTCCTACCATGCCACATTCATTTTTTTTTGTTGTTGTTTTGTTTTTTTTTTTCCTAATGTGACCTCTGCCACATATCAGGGATCCCAAATTCCTTTTTTTATTGTGGACTATGAGAGTCCATGTAGTGTTTGAGCTTTATAACATTAGAATCAATAAAATCATATTATACGAGTTACCTCTGCATATCAGGACAGAAGTGATCACAGCAGATGAGAAACTAATAGCTAGGATCCTGCCAATTAAAATTAGGTTTAATTTAGAAGAAATAATCTTAAGTCAAAGCAGAAAAAAAAATATTTGATCTTATCTTTTTCTTTCATTTAAGCATATTCATTATTGAAAAATAGCTTGGCGTCACTATAACACTTTATGAAATAATTGCATTTTTCTTCAAATACAGAATGCTATTATTTGGGAACATAGTCAAAATATATTATCTATATTAGATGCCCGCATAAGTTCTTTACAGAGCATAAATAAAACTACATTAAATATTTTGTGTTAAGTGGCTTTGTTATTCACAAGGCCAAAGGTGATATGGCTTCATTTCTGCTTTCTTGAAACCAGGGTATATATAATTTTTAATATCTATTCTGGCGGTGTACTTTGGAGAGAGATAAAAATTACTATTCTTTGTAAAAGAAGAATGTGAAATGAATAAAAATTATTTAGGTGAATTGAATCTTATGAGATTCTACTAGTGAATCTTAAATTGTATTTTATGAAGCTTGAGGTTCCTAATTTCAGAGAAAATAAATTATATCCAGGGATTTAAAGTATGATTTTTCATATCCCCAAGCAGAATTCTAATCCTGGTGGGAAACTGCAAATAATCACATAGAATGTTAAAGAGAATAATAACCACGTAACAACAAACACACTGCCTGATTGTCTAAGAAAACTAAGATTAGGGGGGAAATGCACAAGCAACAAATCATGTTCAAATTGTTGCCCAAATCAGAGGTCCACAGCAACCCATGAGGTAGATAGATGCATGAGAATATACCATAGAAATGAAGAAGAGAGTGATTTATAATCCAGAAGCTGTACTAGAACAGTTAAGTAACATCTACAGGAAAAAACTGTAAACAAAAGCAAAACATATGAGGGGATGGCACCCCTTGTAGCTGTAGGGAGAAACAGAGTGGCTATGGTACTTCAGAGTTGTTGCTTCCTCCTCAGTGTGGGAGAAACAGCATGGACTTGGCTGAGGCACTGGGAAGGAGGTAAAAGATGAAGCGTGACAAGAACATTGGAAATTGGTGTTCATGAAACTCATCATGACCTCGCAGGTGGTCCATGGCAAAGGTACTGCAACACATGGTGAATCATTTCTCCCAATATCAGAGGCAAGCTGTTACTAGATAACTGCAGAACTGCATTTACATGAAAAGACTCATCTACCATTCAGTCCTTCCAGTTGTATCTCAGGTCCAACACAGATTTGCATTCTGTAACAAAGAATGTCCAAATTCATATTTTACAAAAGATATTGGTATGTAAAGGGCTTCTAAACAATGAAGTAGAAAACACCCAACTGCCATGTAAAAATAGGCTAACTACATGTGTATTAGAAAAAAAGACACATAAGTGGCTTCTAATCATATGGACAGATGCTCAAACTAGCTTCTAATAAAAAAAATGATGCATGCTGTCTTACACATAAAAAAATTTAAAAAAGAAGATGAAAAAAATGAAACAGTATTTCTTACTTGTTAGATTTATAAAAGTCTAAAACAGTGACACTTTGTCCTTGAGGAAATACTTTCTTTCATTAACTGCTAATAAAAATGCAAAATAATATCACGACAGAGGAAAATTTAGCAATATCTTATGAATTTACCATCTAACCTAGCAATTTTACTTCTAAGAGACTGTGCCGAACATATTTTGCAAAATGAGGGCACAAAGCTGTTTACTGCAGTAATACCTATAATAGCAATGAATGTGAAAGCATTAGAATGTTTATCAGTAGGAGGCTGTTGGGTTAAATCATAGTGTATCTACAAACAGAGTGACTTTTTTCTTTTGTCTAAGAGGTGAAATTCACAAAGTTAAACTTGGTGAGGCAGGTGTTGAGGAGTTGTGACCTCGGTTATGATTATTTATGAATGAAAATACCTCTCTAAGCATTCAAGGAAAGAACCTTTTTTTCTTAACATATGTCTATTTATGACTATAATTAGTCAGCGACATCTTAAACTTCCCCCAAATGAAATATATGTTGAATCAAGATTGATTTGGTAAGTGATTTTTGGAGGTTGTTTTTGTATTTCTTCACAGAGATGAACCCATAAGTCGATAACATGCATATAATTTAAGAATTTACAACATAGCCTTGACAATACTATGAGGTGGGTGCTCTTTATATTTTAACAGAAAGGTTTAGAAAAGTCAACACTTCTCTTTCTTCCTTCCAATCACTCTGTGGAAGATGTCCACAATTACGACTTCTAGGCCTCTTCTTTTCCAATGACATACAAAAAGAGCATACCTGTTTTTTGACATAATACTAATTAATAATAGATCAAAATCCTTTTTCTAAGTATTTTATTCAAAATAACTGAATACAACTTCTATTTATTAAAAACTAGGGACAGTATAATCACATGCAAAGATTTATGTCACTATTAAGTATCCATGTATCTTGTAGTAAAAATAAAGTCAATCACTTGCTATGTTTTAAATTTTAAATACAGTAGATTCTTTGTTAACCAGAACTCAAGCAACCAACACTCCCAAAATTTTTTTTGCAGGTTGCTTGAGATTTGTGCCAGTTGTTTGAAAATGCTGCTTGCTTGAGTTCCAGTTAATGGACAGTCTACTGTATTTAAATATATGTATCCTAATATATCTATGATAGATTATTATTCATTATGTACACTCTTCTTCCTTAGACTTCAGAAGATACATCCCTTCTGGAGAAATGACCACTTGAGATACCTTCTTGGAAGTAAAATGTAATTCTCTGTTCTACTGACTTTAGACCATGTGGCTAGTTTTGGCCAATATGAGCAAACATAGCTACCGTATACAATATCCAAGCAGAATCTATACATATTATATGTTTATACGAACTCTTATTCTTTCTCCTTACTATATAGTTGATGCTACTATTCCTGTGTTCTGGAATAAAGAGGTATGTCAATCATATCTGAAATGCAGCAAGGCTGCGGCCTGAAATAATCTTAGCCTGAAGCCCAACAACTGCCTGGAGCAAAGCTGTAACCAACCCACAGATACATACTGTGTGAGTGATAATTAAATACTCAGTTCAGGCCACTGTAATTGTAGGATTCTTCACTATTACAACGAAGCTTAGTAATACTATAATCCTGTACCATTAAAAGAACCACAGCAAATACTCTTTACTATTTTCTTAAATGCATTTATTTTGTCATAATAATGAGCACATACAATTCTGAGGTATAATTTTTTCTATCTTCTTAAATTTTGTTCATGTATTCCACAAATTCAATAAGTATTTTTAAAATTAATTTCTAATATATAGTCAATATACACTTTATGCTAGAAGCTCTCTACTCTTTTTTTTTTAATTCTGGTTTATTTTGAAAATAAAATACTAAGCATAATAGTTTTGTAAGCTATAAAAATAAGATTGTATATTAAATAATGAATACACTTTCAACTATTTTAACAAATTTAATTAAATGCACTTAACCATAATGCAAGGCTTGAGCTTACAAAATGTATTAACATGTCTAAAGCAACTATGAGTTAATTAAAAAAGAATGTTGGCCTGGCATGGATTTGTAGAAGAACAGAATAACTGAAATGAATATATCTTCAAACTCTGCCCAAAGAGAAAAAACACTATAGCTTATGGATGTTCAATATTTAATTATATAATTCAGACTATGCATGTTGTGGAATTGAGCACATTATGTCATTTTAGCTCAAAACCATTAAACATTTCATTGATTGTATTTACCTGCCAATGGCTCTGATAACCCTGTATACAAAATTACTTCACAAAGTAATTGGAATCTCATGTAGGTCTACCAGAGAGAGAGAGAACTCACTGTATCTGAGGACATGTGTATTCTGTTCCCTTTGCCAGTTACTAAATGTTTTATTTAAAAAAAAAACACCACAAATTAGACCAAACTTAATATGCTTTTTTTTTGTTTTTCTCAGAGATGGGACTGTTTTCAGTGGTTAATTTTGAATGCAATAAATGCAGCAATGCAGTTATTTCAGGTGCTATTTTAAAAGCTTGGAATAAAGAGGTGAATGAAAGGAAAATCTCTACCCTTGTGGAATTTATAAATTTACCAAAGGAATGCCATACACTGAATTTTCCTGTAGACAGCCTATGGGCCTGTTGTCTTTGGCATAACTCTACAATTTTCATCTGCTATAATTCCCATCTGCTTTGTTAGAGAAAGATGTTTTCAATCATTTAAGTCATATCAAACTGAAAGCCTGCTAGGGAAAAAAAAATCATTGAATATGTATTTTCCTGTAATCCTAATTTTTTTCTAATATTAGTCAAACACTTTTTGAAGTTTGAATTTAGATGGTGCCCATTTAATAGGGATTATCAGAAACACGTGTTCTATATATAGATAAGTTCATTCAGTTATGTTCTGGAGTATTTATTAATACTTCCAACTGTAGGCGTTCTTCCTACTTGAGCTCAAGCTAGGAAAAAAATATATAGGATAAGTGTCCATATATTTAATAATCTATAGTGTGGATCTGAGGTATTTTGTTTGTTGTTTGTTTGTTTGTTTAAATTCTCATCAGCATCTTTGGAAAAATGAAAATCATCACTCTACAGATATTTAGTTAGCACACATTATAAGTATTTACTATGTATATCCTGTCCAGTATCCAAATTGTGCAAAAGCCAATGAAGGCACTGATGACAAAACAATTAAGTTCAGAAATAAAATAAACTGGACTGCAATGAAATAAGAAAGAAATGTGTTTTAGAATTAGAAAAACCTATCTGGAATTCTGGTTCTCACGTTTAAATATTTGTAAATTTGCAAGGCAAATCATCTTTCCAAGTTTTGATGTCTACACTCAAAGAATGGAATGCAATTACTTGTACTTGTGAGAATTAAGATTTTAAAAGGTATACAAAATCTTGGTACATGATAGAAGTTTAATAATTTTAGAAAGCACTTTTTATTGAAATAAAACAATTACTTGCTTCTTTACTATTGATTTACAAAAGCAGTGTGTATGTGTGTATACAAAAGACATTTAAATAACAAAACAAGAAAACACAAGAGACTTGATTAAGTAACTAAAGTTCAGGACAAATATAAAATGAAATAGAGTGAAATAGGTAATAAAAACTTTCTGATAATACAGTTTTAGAGCATGGGCAGGCATGTTATTCAAATGAAATTATATTCATGAGTAATAACAGTTGGTTCCAGTTTGAATAAGATGGCTATTTTATAGTGCTATGTATTATGAAATAATGTGGAAAGTAAGGCAGGGATTTCTTCCTTAATGGTTTTAAGCAATAACTTAAAGATTCCTGCTCTGTTCTGATGACACTTGGGGGCAACTTCTGATGTTTAAGTTTGGTAGGACATGATAGAATGATGACTTCAGAAGAAAATATACACTTAGGTGTTTGCCCAGATGATTCCTGAGTTGAATCATTTACCTTGTTCCTTTGGTAAATCTCTTAGCTTGGTAGAAGTTGTGCCTGCGGGCCCATGTAATTCATCGGATAAACAGTTGAAGGAACAGTATGAGGGAGGAAAGATAAAAGACATTTGGAATGCTTACATTCTTCATTAATTTCTTGCATCTGAAAGTATTGAAATACCACTGTCTCATCAGATATGTTTCTTTTCTCCTTAAAACTGCATTGTGCATCTAGTAAGGCAAATAATTATTTGCCTTTTTATGGTTTAGGTAACCAAGACACATGATTAAGTAGAAGTAGATGGTCCATCTTTATACATTTTATCCTGCAGAAGGTTAAAGGCCTCTCTCTATAGGTGAAATTAATTGTATTTCTCCTAAAAAAAAGAGGCTCCTGGGCGAGATCCTGAAATTCTGGCAAAACAAACAAAAGTATTCTCACATACCATTTTCACTTTAGAAGACAGATTTCCTTAAGCGAATGAAAACATCTTTCACATTTTAAAGCTTTCTTCCTCATTACAGTAACAAGTACCTTGTAACTGAGCTAAGCATGCTAATAATATAGCAATGTTTTGAACCCAAAATTATATATATATATTTTTTTTTTTTTTTTTCATGGTCTTACTTTCCCCCCATTCCTCTCTACCTCTTTTTATTTTTTCCAAAGGAAACCTACTGGTTATACTGCAAATATGATCTGGGAAATAAAAATTGTTCTGGTACTTGTGAAGGGACAAGGTTTTCTTTCTTTTAAGTAGAGAATAATTTCTTATTTATTTTATTCATTTTTTTAAATATTTATTTTATTTTGAGAGAAAGGGAGAGAGAGAGAGGAGGTAGGGCCCAGAGCAGTCTCCATAGTTGTAGATAATTAGTTGTGACATGGTTTCATTCCACACAAGTGGATGTGGAGCTGCGCAGGGCAGGAACAATACCAGGAGCCTCAGGAGGCTAGAGCTTTCGCTGCCAAGCCGTCCGGGCACCACAGTTCAGCATATGGGTTTGCACAGGCTGGGGCCAGGAATTTAACCCCAGACCTCATCATTGCGAGAGAAGCTCTCAACCACTGAGCTATCCTGACATCCCTAGGTTGGTTTTCTTTTGATTTTGCTAATTTTCCTTTTTTAAAAAAATTAAAGGCAAATTCAAATATATAAAAAAACCAAAAACTGAATTTAGGAAGTTAATCTTTGACTAGCATAGAAAAGGATAAACAATATTTTTACTCTTCTGTAATAATAAATCATTGGATTAACCAAAAATCAGATATTTTTAAAAAAACTAATAAAGAACAGCAGATGCAAGGATATATGAGAAGTAAATCTCAGTTTATTAACTAATACTTCTCGGGTTAAGCCAGTGTTTGGAAACTAGCAAATGAACAAGCTCAGAGAAAAAAAAAAAGACAGTGTAGGCTAAGAAGATAAGAACCAGACAAACTTTTGATAATTGGATAGTTGTCATGTCTTATTTGATTCTAAAGGAGCCCCAATGAATACATTTTACTCCTAGTATAGAGAAATTCTCTCTAATAATTTTGTTGAATAAGCAGAGGAAGGGAGCTCAACTAGAAAGCACGAAGAAATTTGTGCTATATAAGGATTTTAAATCTCATATTTATTATAAACACACACATTGTATAAGATGTTTTTAGGTCTGTGGTCTTTGTTTCAGGGTAGTTCTGTTGAACTGATTTATTACAATGAGGAAGTTGTCTTATATGAGCGTGTTTAATTTTCTTCAGTGATTTGCATGAAATCAATGAACTTTTTTTTTCTTAAATGTTTCAGTGGCTTAACTAGAGAGGACATCAGTGTCTGGAGTTCCTTTTTTGAAATCAATATAATTATGAATTCCAATTGCTTCAATAGAAAAGGTTACTAATATGTTTTCCTTTGTATGTGACAGTTTCCGTTAAGTGATTTTAAAAATAATTTGTAGGAAACCACCAACAAAATTAAAAGGCAGCCTACAGAATAGAATAAATAATATATACAATTATGGAATTTCATTGTATACCTGAAACTAATATAATGGCACATGTCAATTCTATCTCAATAAGAAAAATGAAAAATTAAAAAATAAAAAGTAAATGTTGATTTGAATATATTAAATTTGAACTTTATTAGACAAAATATACAGTAAACAAAGAAAAAATAACATACTTGGAAAATATTCATAGTATAGTTTTACCCATGATGTAATTTGTGTATAAATTAATAAAAAGCTATTGTAATTACTCATGTCAAAATATGACAGTGACTTAGCCTGGGATGCTTGCTTTGAAGACAGTTAATGCGATCAAATTTGGGATATGCCTCCTTTCTTACATTTTGAGTCTTTAGTTAATATCTTTTATACCATAACATCTCATGAAAAATTATGGCACTCTTGAGGTACCAACACCTGGGGTGGAATTAATAATTACACATGTCACTCAAAAATACAATAATAGACACACTTTTTGTCTATGTTCATAGCAGAGGATATTATGTGTCTTTCCAATAATTCAAGATGAAATTCACTTTAAATACTGCAATAGCTTTCCAATAGCAATAAACTTTCATTCAGGAAAATGACTTCTCTGTGAATAACAATGATATATTGTTATCACGCTTATGAGTTGAGAAAGTGTATTGCATGCATCTTACTTAAATCTAACAAGGCTACAAGGCAGACAAGCTAAATATTACTGTAACCATGCTGCTAATGGGGAAAGTGACAGCAAGATATATTATTTATCAGTCAGTTATTTTCTAAACATAGCTGTAAGTAATATTGAGAATTATGATTAAATAAAAAACAAACAAATATGGTTTCTATCTTCCAGGGAGATCATTACAAATACCACCAACACAAGTCTAAATGCATCTCGGGAGTAAGGGCAAATTGTGAAAGGCTTCTTATAGAATCAGTTAAATGGTAAATTGATCTAGGCTGAAGTGAGAAGTATAGAAATTGAGAAATGAGAAGGGTTTCCAGCAGAGCAATAACCTAAGCAAAGTCTTGAGGTGTGAAAACGCAGAGCATATTCTGCAAATAAAGAAATCAGTATTATGACTCTAAAGTTCTTTATGTGAGCAATTTGACAGAACTACCAACAATATAGTGGGAACATCTGAATGTGGAGCAAAGTTTGAGTAGGTGAACCTCAGGGTTTTCAGTTTGGGCTATGTGAAATTTAAGATATTTATTATTATATCTATTCAAGTGGAGATTCTCAATAGGCAATTATGTATGCACTATGAGGAGGAGAATTGTTGGATAGTGCCATAAAATGGTATTATAGGCAATTTTGAAATGATGAGGAGGAATGAGATCATTACGACCATCAGTATAGAGCAGAGAACCATGGACAGAAATCTGGGACACTGGATGAAATATCCAAAAAGGTTTTGACCCCAACCGGGGGTGGGGGTGTCAGAGTGGTGAACTGTCAAGTGAGATGAGGGATAAATGTTCATCACTAAATTTAGCAAGAACACAATTAATTGCTGACCTTGATGAGGGCAGAATAGGTAAATTGCTGGGGCAAAGTTACCTGATAGAGCTTGCCATAATCAGACATTTCAGGGTAAATGGGAGAATAAGACAACAATTTGAGGAGTTTAGCAGTAAAGCATAACAAAGAAGTAGTACATTGCTTCGGTGGGCAGGACGCTGAAAGCCGGTCTCACACGCAGGCAGTGGCGCTGCAGTGGCCTGGTGGGCAGGGCACCCGAAGCCCTGGGTGCACAGGCCGCAGCTCGGCCGGCAGCCACTCTAGGCCCACAGCTCTGTTGAGACCGCCAGATTCACTCTAAGAACGTCTAATGCAGCTGTGTCCATTCAAGCCCCAGCCCTCACTCCAAGAGCCCTGTCTTCAAAAGGTGCTTCCTCACAGTCAATATCCTCCATAAATCAGGGGTGCTGAGCTGCTGTGGGCTGGTGCCCTGCTCTCACCCCGCCTGCGGGGAAGTGCCGCCGCCCTGCTCCACAGTCCCTGCTCCACTCCAGGCTCTGTGATCTGATCAGGGCACTGCGTGCTGTCCCTTGAGTTCGGATGTTAAATTGTCCACAGTCTTGTGGGGATTCTACTCTCCTTAGGTCTCGGCTTCCAGCTCACCCTTGATCCAGTTCCACTTTGACCCTAGTCCCCCAATCCCCCTTTATTTTTGCCAGCTCCGGCCACACTCCGTGTCCCTGTCCCCGAACTGCTCCTCTTACCCTTCCCTTTCCTGCTCTCCCCTTTTTCCTCTAAACTTTGGGTGTTGGTCTGCATTGTGTGGTTCTCTTAGTTGAGGTTGCTTCTCAGGGTTTCCCCCATGGATTCCCCTCTGTTCACAATTCCCTTCCCAGGCAGTTATGGGTGTTCTCCTCTCATGCCGCTATCTTTTCTCCTCCCATCATTGATTTTTTTCATGATTATTTTGACTCTTGGTTTGAAAATCTTTTGTTATGTGATGTGCGACAAGTGTTATTTCCACGTGGTGACACACTAGTACTCTCCAATTACAGGAAATAATACGTAGAGGATTTTAGCTGAGAGAATAAGAGAGTGAATGTCAATACTATGATCATTATTTTTAAGAAAAAAGAAATGCTACAGAAACAGCTAACTGATAGGTGTCAGTTCTATTGCTGATTTTTTGTGAACTGAAAAAGCATAGTAAGCTATGATTTTTAATGTTGTAATAAATTGACAACCCTTTAGGCTATGGGTCAAGACTCTGCTTCTGTTAAATGACTCTTGAGATCCTATTATATAATTAATTTATTTTATATTGTTTTGTCTTACTAAGGGTAAATTTTAATGTATATAGACTACATTTTAAACTATCATGAAAACAAAGATGGAAGTTTCCAGGAGAAGAAATCACAATTTCATTGAGTAATATGTTCTTTACTGTGGAATTTTGTTTGTTTGTTTGTTTATTGTTTTTGACAGAGAGAGAGAGTGAGAGAGATAGAGAAAGAGAGAGAGAGAGAGAGATACAGAGACAGAGAGAGAACTGAACTGGGGGCACTCCCCAGTTCAGCACATGGGTCCGCATGGGCCGGGGCTAGGTCCCTGACACTGCAAAGTGAGAGCTTAACCCACTGAGCCATCCTGGCTTCCCCAGCTGTGGAATTTTAGATAGATATTTTGTTTGACAGTATGTAATATAGTTTCTCTGAAAACTTAGAAAATATAGATTTTAAGTTGATAAAATAGCTTCAAACATTTGTTTTTCTGTATATAAGGTCTTCCTTAAAAGCAGTTAAAACAAAGAAAATGCTTTTCTGCTCAATATTATCATTATGCATTGACAAACATTTTGAAATGTCCTTCAATTTGAAGTAATAACAATGGAGAAAGGAATAGAAATGTTTATATTGCGCAACCATAATGGGTACTAGTAATTTCTTAGGCCTATTTTTTATTTTATTATTATTTTTTAATTACAGTTTACATCATATGATATTGATTTCAGATGTACAGCATAGTGGTGAGATATTTAAAGTACTGGTGATATTTAACTAAATATGAAACCATGGGTCAAGTGCTGCAAATCTACAGATTAGTGAATGTTTTAAAGTTCCATAGAGGATTTCCATTTTTATTAGCATCAAATGTGC
Source organism: Craseonycteris thonglongyai (assembly GCA_004027555.1). Taxonomy (NCBI): domain Eukaryota; kingdom Metazoa; phylum Chordata; class Mammalia; order Chiroptera; family Craseonycteridae; genus Craseonycteris; species Craseonycteris thonglongyai. Next base: position 25,132 of record PVKE010013399.1, on the reverse strand, counting down.
CAAACTGTAGTATGAGTTTGGCAAACATAATGAGTTCAAATAGACAGACAGTGATTCATGAGCATGATGTATCTGCTCTTATAGCAACATTGTAATTCTTACAATATACATTTAAAATTCTAATGTAACTAACTTTGAACTATGTACTAATGGAGTATAAGCTATAGCATGCATATTAAGATGTGAACTCAAACCCAGTCCATATGAAAAAGCCTTTATATCATAGCTACTTCAGTTAAACAACTGCTATTCTCAACTAATGTCACATGTCACAAAGGAAATAAAGTGTACTCTCAGTTACTACCCATTCCCATGGGAAAACTTATGTTAAAAGTGTTTCCATGTAACACATAGGTGAAGTACTATGGAATTATATACATAGAACCTATATAATTTTTATTAACCAATGCTACCCTAATAAATTGAACAATAAAAAATAGTGATGTTTAATACATCAATTAATGTCCATCATTAAAATCAAATCAGAGTAATTTTAAAAAGTGTTTCTTATTGAGATCTTTATATTTAAGATATTAACCCCTTATCAAAGGCATTGTTTGCAAATATTCTATCTCATTGAATAAGGTGTTATTTTTGCTATCAGTCATGTATAAAAGTTCAAAGTAGGGGAAGCCGGGATGGCTCAGTGGGTTAAGTGCTCACTTTGCAACTCCAGGCTCTGAGGATCGAATCCCAGCCCTGGTCCACGTGGATCCATATGCTGAACTAGGGTGTGCCCCCAGTTTGGTTCTTATCGGGGCTAGCTTCTCACATGGGAGGCCCCCTGGTTCAGCCCCCAGCTCATGGGGGCATGCATCCCACCCGGGAGGCCCCCAGCCCAGTTCCGGCCCTGTGCAGCCCCCTCCCACCTGAATAGAACAAAACCATGTCGAAAACTAATGATGTACAACTATGGACTCTGCTCTGGGCCCTCCACCTTCTCTCTGTCTCTCTCTTTTTTCTGTCTCTCTCTGTTAAAACAATAAAAAATATATCTAAAAGAAGAGGTTCAAAGTAAAATTTAAAATGATGTAAAAAAAGACATAGACCACAAATTACCCAAATTTCTAATGTATATAAATATATTATCATATGATGCTTATTAGAAGTATTTGTGATTGATTTATAAATAGGAAATATATTAAATTTGCAGATGAGAAAATGATATACTTTTTTTAGTATCTGAAGATGAAGTTTTCCTGGATCATGTTAAACATGAATAACTTCAGGTTATTACCATGAAACATGGGAATAAACAGGTTGAATACAAAAACAATGTTGTCCAAGCTGAATTGGGGGCCTCCGGAATGGGAGGCGAGAACCTTTGTCACCATCAGGGCAGTTACCAGTTTCGCTGCAGTTTAGCATATAGGTTTGCACAGTCCAGGGCTGGGATTAGGTCCTCGGACCTCTCGGTTGCAAGGCAAGCGCTCAACCTGTTGTGCTATCCCCAGTGTCCTGGAATTTTGTTTTTGGTATCCACTGATGTGAAGGTTTTCTCTTAGTCTTAAGAGCTTATGACAATCTCTGCATTTTAATCTCTCAGTTACCACTTTTCAGTTTGGAAATGGCTTGAGGTAAAAGCACTACCAAATAAAAATCCTACATTTTTGAACTTCCTTCTTTTTAGTCTCTTGCCAAAGTCCTTTCATCTCCAACGTTTCCTAGAAACTTTATATATATATATATATATATATTTGTTTTACAGTGGGTGAATTGTTCTGAAACAATTTTTCTCAAATCAGATTATAACTATGAATCTTTAAACCCGAACATTTCAGATAATTTAACTACATTGTAATGATTATATCTCATAGATTTAATTGAATTTGAGAGATTGGAAACTCTCAGTGTTCTTGGGTTTGCTCTACATGGGTATGGCTTTTATCAAATGAAATTAACTATAATCAGATACATAGGATAATGACAAATTTATTGAAAGAGTTTTGTTGGTAAAGAGCCCAACTCTCAGCAGGACTTAAAACAACTGGATATTATTCAGACTGTAAAAAGGTCTTTTTGTTCCTAACTTTCTATGACTAGAAATAAACCTGAGAAAGCCATTTATCTTTCCATGCAGGCAATTTTTTCAGAAGTAACCACTGAGGGCAATGAACAAAGAATTTCCCAATGGATCTGCCAACAACACTAAATCAATTTTCATTGTTTGCTGATATGCTTTTATTCAATAAATGGAACTATAAATTAAAATTATCATTGTGGTTCTAAGTATATGGGGCTTCAGATCTCCCCAGGATAAAGTGTCAAAATGTTTGTCAAAGTAGTCACTCATCTCAGTGCCATAGCGTTTTGTCTCTAACCCATATAGAATGGTGATATAAAGCCATTAATTATGTTTTTCTTTCTTTTGTGAACTGACATAAAGTTTACATGCTGACGTTAAGGTGAAAATTAAACATTTTAGATACAAGTCACTGGTTACAAATCCCTGTAGATAAAATTTTAGTTATATTAATACTAAATTCTTCAATTCGTCTTGTTTTTGAAATATAGCAATTACAGTATTATAGATGTAGGAGAGGTTGTCTAATAATTATTTGAGGGGAACAATTATCCCAAAGGGAGAAATCAAGAGTCCTTAAAACAATGAACTGGGAGATATACCCAGGAAGCGGAAACAAGAACTCTTCCTGAGACATTTCTGTTAATAACACTGGGGCAGATTAACCTGGCAATATATCCTCAGATGTAGTTTAGAATTTCGGTGGATCCATGTTGACTACCTGTGCTTGTTCTCCCTCATGATAAATGAGTACTGTGCTTGTCCTGTCTCATCATTTTATGTTGGGTATATTAGGTGACAGATCAATTGTCTTTTTAAATTTTAAGTCTCAGGTCAAGAAATGATGCATCAAGGGGAAGCTGGGATGGCTCAGTGGGTTAAGTGCTCTCTTTGCAGCCCCAGGGACCGAGGATCGAATTCTGGTCCTGGCCTGTGTGGAACCATATGCTGAACTGGGGAGTGCCCCCAGTTCAGTTCTCTCTCTGTCTCTGTCTCTATCTCTCTCTCTGTCAATAAATAAATAAATAAATAAATAAATAAATAAATAACTTAAAACACAGAATATAGTTAGAAAATCAGAATATTTAAAAAATGATGCATCTGGACAATTTCATCTGGACTGAAATAGATTATAATATCTTCGATTTTGAACCCAATACTATGATTTTATGTGTCTTTAGAACTTCTTAAGGTAAACTGAATATATTTTGCAAGTTTGGGAGGCCTGAATTCTGAGTGTATGGGGCAGAGCGTGATAGAGTAGATTCTAAAATTTCCCCTCACCCTGTATCCCACATCCCATGCAATATGACTTCAGCATTCTATTAAACAGTATCTGTTCCCTAAGATATATACCATGATAATAAGACCCACTTGCTAACTTCCACATACACAGTCATGACATTATACAGAGGCTGACAGAAATCACACCCCTTTTTTTGTGAGCTGGTAATCTGTACCACATCTTTTATTTGGTTACTAAGGTTACTACAACAACATGTATGTTTATACAATCCTATTTTAGAAAGGAAGTTACTTCTGCCAAACCCTATAGATCAGTGAGCCTGAAATAATTTTGTCAGCTTACCCCTAATACATGTGTAAACTGAAGCAAGAAGAACCACTACAAACACCCATTTAACTTATTAGGCTTGTATGCTTATTTTCAATAATACATGCATATTTTGAGAGCCACCAATTTGGGGGTGTTTTCTTATGTAGCAGTAAGTACCTAGTATACATTTGCCCTATATTTATTTTCTCAAAGAAAAAAAATATAGTTATTTTATATGTTTGAGGTATAGATATCATCCAACTTTTTTCTAATGAGAAAAATTAATTGTTATACACTCAAACTTGTTGGTGATTTCTATTAAATTGAAAAATCAACCAGATATTTGTTCTTTGATTTTTCCAAATCTTTTTAGTTAGAAGTTCTTACATTTTAGCACATGATCTCAGCATGAGTTTATGTGTATAACATTATCATTAGTCACCATTTATCTTTCGCAAGTAAATTTTTTATGTACCTCAAAAATTTTTCAGAAATCTCATATTTGTTAGACATATTTGTGCATTTTATGTGCAAGTTTATATTAAAATTGTCTCCCCTAGTCAATAACAGACCCAATTATTTAAATCCAATCTTTTCTTATTGGCCATCAATTTCTTTTCATATAAATAATTCATAGCCAGTACAATGTTAGTATTAGTAGAAGCAGTAAATTTACATTCTATGTTGTACCCTTAAATGGTAGTGTATATCATCTGAGCTCCCTGTTTACCACAATCTTCCTTATTAACTCAAATCTGGTCACACATTGGACTCTCCTTCATTCCCTCAGTATAACAGGTGCATTCCCACCATAGGGCCATTTCCCTGACTGTTACTGAATGTTCTCAAAATCTATAGGTATAAATATCTCACCTCCTTCTAGTCATGGACAAAATATTATCTGACATGGAGAGTTATATGAAAATAATCAGATCACTAATTTCAACATTTATGTAAGTTAAACTTCTACTGCATGACAGAAAATAATCAATATTAATGTTGCAATATTTCAGTTGGATACAGGGAGAGCTTGGCCCAATTTATTGGTAGTCGTTGATAGAAAGGGTCATGTAAGAGAGATACTCAAATTGTTTACAACTTAGATCTTAGTGAGAACTTGGATTTAGAGACCTGAACAAGATGAAGGTCTCTAGATTCACAACTTTTTTTTTCCCAATTTTGGTTATTCAAGTGATAATATTTATAAAAAAGGGAGTAAGTTGTAAGAAAAAAATAATTAAAGTAGGAAATGTTCATTAAATAATGTCAAAATAACATTCAATTACCATATATTATTCCTCCTAAGTCATTCTTAACGTTTACTTTTTTTAATTTTTAATGTTGTCGATAAAGTTTAAGTTCCTGATGTATATTCATCTATGTGTTTCTAATCACTGGTGACTCAGTACTAAATTTTAAGTAAGAAGTGATAGACTCTCATATGTGCCTGGGGGGAAATAAAAATTATGTTTAAAAAGTAATAAAACTTGAACATGTTATTTTCATATGCTCAGAAAATTGGTCATGCAATATAACCATCCAATACTTTTACAGCATACAACAAATTAGTATGATTTTCTTAAAAAGCGTATCTTTGTATTAGTCATTTTGCCAGATGGAAATAGTTGGCTCATTCAAATTAGTATAACTCAAGAGAATAGTAATGGGGATTATTTAGAAAGGTAGTATAAAGAGGACATAGAGAAAACACAAGGGATAAGGCAATGACCCAGAGATTAACATTAACAGAGATTTAATTTGCTCAAAGAGAGAAACTGAGTTGTTATTAAATCCCAAATGGGAAAATCATGTAGAAAAGACTGCCTTGAGAGGATTAATACCGTAACCTTCAGATGAGGGAAACAGCCAAACCATGACAATTCTCTGGGTAAAGATAACAGGCACCCTGTGTTCACTCTACTCCCTTGCTTTAATCTCTTAGCAGGTTTACCTTTAAAGAAAAGTTGTACATATGTACTCAGTTTATTTAGGTCACTTTCCCAAAACAGTGAGCTGAGAGGAATATCTAGAATAGATATGTAAGGACAAACAGAAGATGGCCAGTATAATTTCTTTAAGTGTAATAATTACTTGTAAATATAACTATATTTTTTAAAGTTCTTTTCAAGTTAGGAAACTATACCCCTGTGATGGTATATGTATAGCACAAACTTATACACACAACTGCTTTTCTCAAAAAAATTTTTGTGGGGAAGCCGGATGGCTCAGTGAGTTAAGTGCTCACTTTGCAGCCCAGGGACCGAGGATCAAATCCTGGCCCCGGCCCGTGCGGACCCATATGCTGAACTGGGGAGCTCCCCCAGTTCAGTTCTCTCTGTCTCTGTATCTCTCTGTCTCTGTATCTCTCTCTCTCTCTCTCTCTCTCTCTCTCTCTCTCCCTCTCTCTCTCTCTCTGTCAAAAAACCAATTAAAACATTTTTTTTTGTAATTCTCAAAGGCCAAACATTAGTCAATAGTAATAGTACAATTCATTTTCTGCATTAAAATGTCTTGGGTGAAAATAATGTAGAGTATGAAATAAAAAAGGTACTGAAATATCTTCCTCAGTAGCAAGAATTAAAGAGTTTTTGCCTTTTCACTCATTTGAAACCTCCTCAGTATATTATAGTAGTATGAAGTAAATCTTTTCATTTGTAGAAAAGTGCTCAGGGGAAACCAGTGACAACCTGGGTGACATAGAGGGCTACACTTAATGCCACCACTTCCTCAATTTCAAATCAGCCTTCAACTCACTGTGATCTTACCTTTTTGCTCGCTCCTCCTCCAAAACAGACTTCTTCAGGACATTGATATATTCTTTGTCATTTTCTCTAATAGACATCTCTCAGGCTTATTCTATTTGACCGGTAATCTTGCTTATGTACTTCTTTGTTTGATATCTTCTTTTGATCTGCATGAGTCAATATTCTGTTTACCCCTTTTAGGTATGGCCCATCTCTGCCAATTTACTTCGTTAACACACATATGTTAAACTTTTGGTAGTTGTACCACAAACCTTGGATATTCTGGGGATTTTTTTGTTCGTTTGTTTTCAGTTTGGTTTTCAAAGCTTCTACTGATGTATCCTAACTTCTAGCTCAGAGATACTTAACCTACTAGTAAACCCATCAAGGCATTGTTCATTTCTGTTACAATGTTTTTTATCTCTGGCATTTCTTTTTAGGTTTTCCAAAACCTTAGAAAAAGTCTTCTACCTCTCTACTTGCATTGCTCATTTGTTTGTTTGTTTGTTTGTTTTTCCCTATGCAGTCTACTTTATCCATTAGCACCCTTAGCATATTAATCATAGATGTTTGAAATTCCCAGTCTGATAATTCCAGTACCCCTCCCATGTCTAGTTCTGATGCTCTCTCTGTCTCTGTCTCTGTCTCTGTCTCTGTCTCTTCAAATTGTGTTCCTGTCTTGTGGTATTCCTTTGTAAGTTTTTCCTCATAGCCGGATCTGATGTGTTGGGTGAAGGAGCTTCTGTAAATAGGACATTGGTAACATGGTGGTGAGGTGTGGTAGTGAAGGAAGTGTCCTAGAATCCCTTGCTTAGGTCTCAATCTTTTAGTGAGCCTATGTCTCTGGACTGTGAATTTCACAAGAGTTTCTGAGTCCCCCTCCCGCCACCTCTCTGCATACCACTTAAGGGATACAGGATGGCTAGAGTAGGCTGTGAGTTTCACCCAGGTCAATTGGGCTCCGATGATACCCAGGCAGGTTTCCCTGAGCAAATACCTTGTTAAGAAAAATATACTTTCAAAATGATTCCTTTTTCTTCTCTGCAAAAGCATAGGGGGATATTTCTCAAATATTTACTTTGAGAATTTGGCCTAGCTCCTAGAGGCAGGCAAATCTCCCAATATTGTGGGGGTCCCTCTTTGACTGGGCTCCCCTGGAGGTTTTAACTCGGAATTGCCAACACGGAGCCTCCAAAAATTCATCAACTACCGCTTAGATTTTCCTTCCAGCAGTCCTCATGCCCAATAAGGAAAGCAATGATTGACATCTGCCTGCGGCAATATACAAGGTAGCACCCTGGATCGCCTCTGGCCACACACCTTGCCTCTCACCATTATGACTTCTAGCAAGATCGAGAAGTTCGGCAAGGTAAACAAAGGCCTGCCCACCCTGCTCTCATGGAGTCCCTGTATCTCTTGTTGCCGCCCATGCCCAACCTCGAAATCAAGTACACAAAGAGAAGCAGCAGGCGAGGACCTGCCATCCACGGAGACATTTTAGAATGTTCTTACTCTGCTGGTTCCAGCAGCATTTTCCACTCCCTGGCCTCTGCTCAGGTAACACTTGTCTCCTTGTATGCACCTGTCGCTCCAAACATGGGGGCAGTAGTTTGTTCTGTGTCCTCCCCTCTGCTATGAATTTTTCAGTATGATCAGGCTTTTACTTGTTAGGACGTAATAGTGACTTCTAAGCACCTTATATGTTAATTGGAAGTTGCAAATTCACTGTGCATGGTTTCTTCTCATGGAGAAGAAACTTAACAGTTGTTGAGTATCTCCTTGTTCTGTTCTGTTTTCTTCTCTCCACATCAGCTGCACTGGCCAGGCTTCTGAAAGCAACCAGGGTTCGCTCCCCGCTTTTTATATATAACACCTGCTCTATTGTTCAGCTGCTAATGTAAAGATGAAAGTATATTGTGTTCAAGAAAAAACAAAGAATTATCTAGTTAAAATTCTAATATTAGAGCAGGTGATCTTTGATTATATATATATATATATACATATATATATATTTTTTTTTCCCGGCATTTTAAAAAATTTACCTATAGGCTCTGTTGTCTACTTTTGAATTGTTTATACTTTGGAATTGTTGTTGGAGAAGTTACAACCAGTATATGTTAACATTAACATTATGTTAATTAATGTTAATGTTGGATACATGCACAAATGTTTGGGTAACAATAGTGTTCCTCAAAGAGATAAGTGAAAATATTTTGTGCAATTTCCACATGGTACTTTAGGTGTAAAATCTACGTAAAAATCATATGAACCTGTTAATGGAATAATAAAAATTTAAACCTGAGCTAGAATTAGTAATGCGGTTTATAAAAACTTTCAAAAAATTTAAGTTCTAAAAATGCTAAAAATCTTATTATATGGCTAGTATAAGGTTTTATTTTTTAATCAAGAATGCTGTAAAAATAGTACTACAATGATGACTTTTAAGATTCATGTCTTTTTATATGTTGTTTAATTATATGTCATACTTACATGATAATAGTGAAATCAAATTTTAATATGATATAAAGTTGATGATATATAGAATGCAGTGCAGATTTCAAAATTAGAAATTATTTTTAAAGCCAGAATTCTGTAGAGATATGAAGCAGAACGTGGGAGAATAGTATGCATGCCACTTCCATCCCAAATATTTTGAACTCATAAGACTGTACAGCTCTGTGAAGCTCTCTTTATTATGTAATTCACTGCAGGGCATGTGAAATTCAATGAGAACATCAATATGGCAGGTGATTTAAACTCGCTACACAACTGAAATTCTGAAGGGTAAAATCCACATCTCCTCATATTTAATTTGGAGAAGTCATCAGAGGGCTTTGCATAGATTATACAATGAAGAACTGTTGTGGAAATTAATGAATGCTAAATTCATATAAAATCAAATTGTTGCAAAACAGAAAAGTAAACTGAAAACTAAAAATTTTTAAGGAAGTAAGGTAACATTACTCTTTTATATATGTATTCTTTATTCTCTATCATCAAATAACTACACACTTACTGATGTTTTTCCTGAATTATATGGACTGTTCACATTTTTTGATATACTTATTTCACTTTGACGTATTTTTCCATGCTTGTCTTTGTTCAATTGGAAATTTTGTAGCAGGTCAGCACTTATGTAACAGTTGCTCAGGCAGGAATATAAACCCTAATCTATGTAAGTGGCCAACAAGCTAAAGAAAGGATAAACATATATGGGAAAAATAATCCCTAGAGTTTTATAAAAGAAAGTTATAAACAATACCAAATTACTCATTGCAAGTTATGTACTTAAATATGAAAATGTAAACTGAACTTTTTAGGGACATTTTTCTTAATTAAGGACCACTATAAACAGCTGTTTGAAATATATTCTACAAGCCACTTCAGTTTGAAAAACTTCTTTCTCTTTTTTTTTTTCAAGTTTACAGAACTATTTTGGATTTCTTGTTATAATTTTTAGGGAAAACTATAAATTTTAATTATTAGATTTATTAGTTAGTACCTGCAAGTGTCAATTCATCAAATATTTATTGAGTTCCAAACTCACATTAAGCACAGGGTGAGGTGTGGGAAGACATTACTGTATCATTAACAATCCCATACAGATGCAGACTCCCTGTAGAGGGAATAATATGGTCTGAAGACTGCCCTCAAAAGTCTCAGGTTGTGACTGAATAATTAATTAGGTGTGGAGTTCATGGAGTTCTGCAGAGGTTTAGCTGAATTTTTGCTGGGGTGAAGATTCAGGGAAGGCTTTTTAGAGGTGATCATCCATGATCTGAATCTTAATTATGACTATAGTTTGGCCAAGAGTTGTTTGCCTTTCAAGACTTGAGGACATTAGGCACACATGAGAGTTCAATAACAATTAGTATGTCTAACAAATTTTGATTATGTATTAGAAAATTCTAGAATAATATTCACAGACTATTACATAGATTTTATTATTGGATATTAGAATATTAGATATATTTTCAGAAAAAGTGTCATTTTTTCATACATAAAAATATAGAACACTTTAGAATTAGAGACTATTGTGACAGAACTTGATCTCAATAATTTTACTTAAAACTATCATTTCAAAGTGGTATGGAATGGAACTAATAAAATATGGTGTTTTGGCATTTCATAAAAAATTAAAAGAAAATAAAAGATGAACTTATGAGATCAAGGTAAAACTTTTTTTAAGAATGTAAGCATATGTTATAATAAAATAAGTATAATTTGGATTTTTAACTTCTGTTATGATAAATATAACTTCTACAGGTGGAAAAGCATATATATACATGTTCAAGATTTATGTACAGTCATTATTTTAATGGTTTGTGAAAAGCTCAGTTGTGAAATCATATTACTTTTTTTCTTCCTTTTCCAAATTGGCTTGTTTAGATATTTATGGATGAATTTAGAATAAAAATATTTCTAAGTTTTGTTTAAACATTTTTTTTTTTAGAGAACGGTGCTTTATATAAATGTAATAGGCTCCTTTATTAATATGCATATTTCAAAATATAAAAGTATTAGTAATTTTATTTCTTAGAAAGTGATTTTGTTAAAATATATAGAAAATTTAGTTGTATTCTAAAATTATCATATTTTATAATGAAAAAAGACAATGTGTATGGGCAAATTATTTTAAAAGCTCCAGGAAGCCTAAGAAATCTGCTGTTTGATTATTCTATTTTTAAAAATCACTCAACTGTAATTTTATTAAATTATAAATTACAAGTTATGTGAATAGGTTAGTTGACATATTTTTGTGTTCTTAGAATAAAAACTGATTTTATTTAAAGATCTCACTTCATTTAGCTGTCTTTTGTTTCCCAATAAATAAGAATATATTATAAGTATATTATATTTCTAGAATATTCATTATCTTTATTAGTTAGGTTAAATGTCACATTAATGTACTGAGTTTAACAAAGGATCAACTACCGTATTTTCCGGCATATAAGACGACCGGGCGTATAAGACGACCCCCTAATTTTACAGTTAAAACATAGGTTTAGGCCTATATTCGCTGTATAAGACTACAGCCTTGGGGGTAGTCTTATACAGCGAATATAGGCCTAAACCTATGTTTTAACTGTAAAATTAGGGGGTCGTCTTATACGCCCGGTCATCTTATATGCCGGAAAATACGGTAGTTAAATGAATTTAGTTATATAAAATATATATTTTTCAATGTTAATTAAGTTCATTCTTTGTTTGACTAACCATTTCCCAATCAATATGGAATATTTCTATATCTTTCAAGTTTCCATATGGCACATTACAAAATTGAGTTGAACATATACATTAACAAGATATAATTTTAAATACTGGAACTTTTATAGATCACCTATGACAATTTTTCTTTTTTTTTTTCTAAATGACCATTAAGAGGATTTCTGTTTACTAGTATGGATTATCGGTGTCCGAGAATAGTCCGTAACTGATGTCATTGCTATCTCATTTGGGTATGATACTTTATGTACAGTAAAATAAACAAAGAAAAAACTTTGGCCACATCCTGATAAAACTAAAGTGATAAAATTCCCTTTCATAACAGTGCCAATGAATCTGAAATTAAAAAAAACAAACCAGATTCTAATAAAGTTATATTTTAGGTACTCTCAGTTTTCTCATGATAAAAGGTTTTCAATGCTAGCTATATACTTCAGTTATCTCTGTCTCATTGGACAGGCAGCTGTGTGAATGGTAGAGCAAGTTTCTGATTTCTGTCCCTGCTCTGACTTGCTGGTGTCAGTTGGCAATCATACCCCTATCCAAGGATTGAGGTTGTATTTTGATCTAACTGCTGGTTCACTTAGAAACTGGTAAAGAGGCTGAACATTGTCATTGTCTTTTTGGGCTGAAGTGATTTCCTGGGTTGCATCTGCCCGGGGAACTTAAAGCAACAATCCACATATTTTTCCTCTTATCTTACTGGATTCAAATGTTCAAAGAAATCTGACAGATCACTGGCTAACCGCAAAGATAATAAACACTCAGAAATTTCAAGCACAGTTAAGAGGAACTTCTCAGGGGAAGATGCAAATTTAGTTTCATTTTGACTGGTAGTAGAACTGTCTACTCTAGACTAATACTTTCACTGCTCCAGTTTTCTCTAATTTCTAAGTGTTCAGCCATGGTCTTTGGATTTTTGTTGTTGTTGTTGTTAAATTTATTAGGGTAACATTGGTTAGTAAAAGTTATATAGATTCCAGGTGTACAGCTCTACAATACATTGTCCATGTGTTGCATTGCGTGCTCACAGCCAGAGCCAGTTCTCTTTTCATCACCATATATTTGATGCCTCCTCCCTCCTTTACCACCCTTCTCCACTTACCCTCAGGTAACCACTAAACTATTGACAGTGCCAATCAGTTTCTGTTCCTTTGTTATTTTTAGTTTTATATTCTACATATAAGTGAAGTTATATGGTACTTGATTTTTTTTATGTCTGACTTATTTTGCTTAACATGATCTCAAGTTCCAACCATGTTGTCACCAATGGTAATATTTCTACTTTCCTTTTCGCTGACTAATATTCCATTCTGTAAATGTACCACAACTTTTTCTAGTCTTCTATTAAAGGACACTTTGGTTGTTTCAATGACTTGGCCACCATGAACAGTGAGTGCTGTGGTAAACATTGGGGTACATATTGTGGACTAAGGTTTTCAAATTTTCTGGGTAGATAATCAGAAGAGGGATTGCTGTGTCATATGGTAACTCTTTCTATTCTTAATATTTTGAGGAAGATTTATACTGTCTTCCAATGTGGTTGTACCAATTTATATTCTCACCAGGAGTATATAAGCGTTCCACGACTTTCCACAGTCTCTCCAACACTTGTACCTCGTCTTGTAAACGATAACCATTCTAATAGGTGTGAGGTGTTGTCTCATTTTGGTTTTGATTTGCATTTCCATGATAGCTAGTGAAGTTGAGCATTTTTTCATATATCTGTTGGCTATTTGTATGTCTTAATTGGAAAAGTGTCTATTCGGGTCCTCTGCCCATTTTTTAATAGGATTGTTTTTTTTCTTTTTTGGTGTGTTATACCAATTCTTTCTATATTTTAAATATTAGCCCCTTAGCAGAGGCATTGTTTGCAAATACATTCTCCCAGTTGGATGGTCACCTCTTTGTTTTTTTAATGGTTTTCTTTGCTATACAGAAGCTTTTTAGTTTGTTATCATCATAGTCCCTTTCATTTATTTTTTGCTTTTACAGTGATACCTTGGAATCCAAACACCTCCAAATTTGAACAACTTAAAATCCGAATGAAAAAAATCAAGCAAATTTTTCCTCGGAATCTGAAAGCTGCTTTGGAATCCGAATGCCAACACTTTGTTTGCGTGGGACATATTGACTGTGCGGCCTGTAGGTTTACCCGGAACACCCACCCATCTTGGAACTCCAATGTTTTGAAACTAGAACAGGGTTCTGGGATGGATTAAGTTCAAATTTCAAGGCATCACTGTACTTTCATTGCTTTTGAGGTCAAGTTTATAGACTTCTCTTAACTGAAAGTCTGTAAGTTTAGTGCTGATGTTTCTTCTATGCAGTTTATTGTTTCAGGTCTTAATGTAGGGGTCTTTGACACATTTTGAGTTAATTTTGCTATATGGTAACAGTTCACAGTTCAGATTTATTCTTTTGCATGTTGTTTTCCAATTTTCCCAACACCATTTAATTGAAGAAGTTTGCTTTTCTCCATTGTATATATTTCTCTATTTTGTTAAAAATCATCTCTAGGGGAAACCGGGATGGCTCAGCGGGTTAAGCGCTTGCTTTGAAGACCTTGGGACTGAGGGTCGAATCCCGGCCCTGGCCTGTGCAGACCCATGTGCTGAACTAAGGTGTGCTTCCTGAATGCGGGGAGGCCTCCAGTTCAGTTAAAAAAAAAAAAATTCTCTCTAAATATTTGTGGGATTTTTTCCTGGTGTTTGTATCTTAATCAGATACTTTTTGAATGCGACATCTCTCATTTCTTATTTTGTATTCTCATCCTTAAGTTAATTTAAAATTTCCCAGTGTTGTGGCAACTACTCATTTCTTTCATCAATAAATTTTATGGAGTTTTTAAAATATTTGTGTTTGATTCTATAGAGCATGATTATCCTTATAACCTATATCCTTTATTTTTTTATCACTATTATATTACTTTAATCCTATAGTTGAATTCTTTTATAAGCTGGTTCAGAGCTCATATTTATGAATACTGTAAGTTTTCAATTACATGCTTAGTTTTCTGATAACTGTGTTTATGTGTGTTAATACATTTCTCAAGTAAATAAAAGCATTATTTTATAAAAAATAAAGGTCATTGAGTGAATGTCTGAAAAATAAGTATCTTGTGTTTTTTACCATGTGGTAAGCTGATATCTCTATAATGCCAAGTGTACTAGACATTGGAATGGAAAAAAGGAGAATGCAAAACATTTTACTAATTTCAAATATTTTAATGTCAATTGCCATGGGAGTTTTACTCAATCTGATTTTTTTTTTGTAGTTTATCTTTCTCAATTTTATCCTTTAACTGGTTAAATTCAGTGTTTAAGACTCAGCTGGCACGGCCCTTGTATCTGGCTCTGAAACAACATGGTGTGCTGGGATGAATATTGAGTGAAAGCAGTGGGCTCAGAGAACCTTTCCCAGTCCTGCTAAGGCAGGAGTGGAGAAAGGACCAGATGTGAATTTGAAGAAATTTTGTGTGCCTGGAAAGAGATACTGAGAAACTGTCTAGCTGCATGAAATAAAATATCAATCCATATTAATGTAAATACTATGAGTTTTACGTAGCTTAAATAAAAATGAAATTCTAAGACTTTCTGAAAAGATTAGCACAGGTAAGTATCACTCCTTTCTGATAATGAAACTAAATTTTAAACCCTAGTGTCAATTTTATACATTTAATTTTTAAACATTTTATTATTCTTTATCACTAACTCTATGAAACCCATATAAAAGACATATTATTTTTAATTATGTTTATAATTTTAAAAGAACATAAAAATATAAATTGAAAAAATTTATTCTTTCAAGGATAGAAAAGAGGTATCTGGATAGATTGGGATTTCTCTCCCAAGTAAAGATGAAATAAGGATCGTATATCGTATACTCCATTCATTAATTTTCCTAAGTAAGTTCACACAAAATGTGGTCAGCTAGTATTAACACAGGACTTGGTTTTGCAGGGGATAGAGGTTAGTTAGGTTTTAGCGGTAGCTGCTTTTACTGCTTAGTTATCCACCCAACAATGACTGATGCTAGGTTGGATAGACTAACACTGTTACAGCAGATTAATTATGGGCCATACATAATGTTAGTTTGTGAAGCTGCTACTTATGTGTGCTGTTCCCATGCCCTGAGACAATGGTTGTGAATAGTTTTGTTTTGTTTTCATAGAATCTATTATTAATCAATTTTAAAGGGGATAGATTTCAACAAGTTGCTAAGATTTCAGATTTAATACTGTCTGCTAATTTAGCATCTTTTTATTGTCCAAGAAACTTGAAAATACCAAGATCTGAAAATTTGATGACTTAAGAGAGGAAGAGAGATGTTCTCTTGTGTCACTTTATAATTCATCTAACCATCTAGAACACAGGCAATGTGAGGTAGGCATTAAAAGAAGCCATTTGAAAAGTAATAGAAAAAATATTAGTTAAAAAAAAATACTTCAGAGGAAAAAAACAAAACAAAAACCCTCTATCTGTAGCACCTCACTGGTAGTGTCAGCTTAAGTATGGGAAACAGCCATAGAAAGACATACGTGAAATGAAACAAGCAACACAATGATGATTTGGCTCTTAGGTTTCTTTCTTGTAAATAACAGGATTCTCCTATCCTTTTCCATCTATACTTTAAAGTTCTGAAAAAGATAGCAGTGAGTTCTATAATAACAGTGTTTTTAAAAGTCATTCTCAAGGAAAGGTTAAGAAATACATACTTGCACTTGCTTTTGCAACGAACTCATTGAAATACTATACTAAAACACAATGGCATTGATATAAAGCAGATTACATTAAGGTTGAACCATATCGCCCTCAGATTTGCATGCAATGTCATTTTTTCATAATTTTTAAACTTCAAAACTGTCTCATAATTAATTGGCTATCACCCAGGAACTCTGGACTCACATATAGTATGATAAAAATACAAAATAATTAGCCAATTATTACTTAGCTGTCTTTTGTTTCTATACGGATTTTTGGACACAATAGTATATATACCTGGGCAACCTACAAATAAAGGTTAATTTGTGCTCAATTGATAATATTGTGTCTGACAAAAATTTACATCAGACAATACAATCTGCTTATAAATAGCTTTTCTATTTAAAAGTGAAGTTAAAAGGTAATCCAACAAGATGAATAGACAAAGTGCTTTGGGTATATTTGCTTCTTTGTATGTGATGTACACAAAACAAGTTGATTTCCATTTAAGCAATTCTGATATTAATTTGTGCTAGTAAAACATACTGTATTATGTAGTTTCCCACGGAAATAATCCTTGCCTTAGGGTTTGCAGCTTGAGCATTCAGAACTGTCCAAGCAGTACAGTTCAGACATATGCAGCTTAGAAAGCTGACTGGCAAAAAAGCTGGCACTGAATTTTTAGTTAGTTCCTGCATAAGCATCGTGGGCACAGGCACAAACAAGGATTATCCGTTCTGCCTGTGACAAACCAATGAACTTTCAATAGGAAAACTAATAGATTTTCAGAATTAAACCCTATTAAAATGAATAAAGAGTAGTGAACCATTGATATCCCTAAACTTAACATGGTTGATTTTTGCATAAAAATCAACGAGTTTCTATTTTATTTTTAAAAGAAATTGTGATTTTGTGATTAATGAAAAATGCTGGTGATGTGTTATGTCTTTTTACACTTTTTCTTTTCTGGCAGAAGTCTTCGTGGAGAACTTCAAATATGAAAATGACCTTTGGGGGAAGCTGGGATGACTCAGTGGGTTGAGCACACTCTTTGCAGCCCTGAGGTCTAAGGATCGAGTCCTGACCCTGGCCTGTGTAAACCCATATGCTAAACTGGAGTGTGCTTCCCATGTAGGGGGGCCCTACTTTGGTTCTCACCTGGGCAAGCTTCCCATGTGGGAGGCCCCTGGTTCAGCTCCCAGCTCGTGGGGACACTCTTCCAATATGGGAGGCCCTGGCCCGGTTCCCACACCACAAGTCCTGCTCCCATCTGTGGAATGAAACTATACTGAAAACTAATGTACAACTATGGAGACTGCTCTGGGCTCTCCCCCTCCACTCTGTCTCTGTTAAAAATAAAGTAAATCTTAAAAGAAATGATCATTAATAAGTTATAAAAATCCCAAACAAGAATAAATTAATTAAAACATTTTCAAGTACGTTTATTCAAAAGAGATCATTTATTTAACAAATCTAAAAAACTTTGATTGCATAACAACATTAAAAAAGTCAAGTTTCATATATATCTCAATTAATCTAAAATATAACATATTTTAAAAATTGTCATTAAATTGAATAAGAAAAAAACCTGATTTGTGAATAATACATATAAAAAAAAACATATTTCCACATAGAAAGACTGTATATTCTGTAGCCTCTGGCCCAATATCTGAAGATACTATAGGACTAGACCCATTATGATGTAATATAAAGATAGGAGTTATAAAAAATGAAAGATGCTGAATAAATTTGCATTGTTTATATGTATACCTGATATTTTAAATAGATATACTAAGTATACTGAATCACCTCACGATGATATTAGGAGCAAACATGCTAAAATTTAGGGTTTATTTTTTTACTGATATCACATAATATAGGTAGTAGGGAATATATGCATATAATATAATTATGTGGCAAATGTAGCCTAAGTTTATTTCTGATTTTATAAATATAATCTGTAGCCTATCTGAGGATCTAACTTCTTTTTGAGCCTTTTTTATTTTCTATTGTAAACTTTGTCTGAAAATATAGTCTATTTTCCAAATGATAAAACTACCCAAATTAAATATATTGGTGCTCTCCATTTTTTCTAAGGATGATTTTTTTTAATGGTACTGAAAAGAATATAACCAAATTATCATAAAATGATTACTTAATAAAAATACAATTTGTAGTACAAAGTAGATGAGGCTTAGACAAGGTGATGTTTGAAAGAATGACCATTTATACTGTACAATAGAATAATAAAAACTTTTGTAATACTTGAATAAAAAGAATTATAAAAGAAAGATATAATCAACCCCATTCATATTAGGAATAGCTACCAAACACTCATATAAAAAATAAGGCTGTATTTTGACAGCAAAATGATTTTTTATTCTCCATTTTCTTAGAAATAGCTATTAGCATAGTTCAAGAGATACCAAATTATATATATCCAGGCACAAGCTGTTCAAAAACTGACTCTTGAATAGCTGAAATCCTACTTAAACTTCAAATAGCAACAATATATTTCTGAGAAGTAATACATCTATCCTCTTCTCAAAAAAAAAAAAAAAGAAAAGGCATGCTTACACTATGTCCAAAGAATAACTATCTAAAATTGTGTTTAGCCACTGTGTCCAGAGTCATGTTGGGATCTCTACATACCCCTTTTTCTGTCATGTAACTATATTGCTTATTCAGGCTCTAACATATAGACAAAAGTGTTAAATTGGTAATTGCCAGCAGACTTATATAATAAAGCAGGGAAATGGGAAAACTCAAACAAATGAGTTAAAATGTTTAACAAAAAAAACATATGGGTAGTTGTATAATTTTGTTCCGGCAACAGGTTACCAGCATTCTTTCTCCATGTTACACTCTGTGCTTTATTTTTTTACTTCCTTTTTAAAAAATTTATTGTTTTTTATTGTTTTTGACAGAGAGAGAGAGAGAGAGAGAGAGAGAGATACAGAGACAGAGAGAAGGGGGAGGGCCCAGAACAGTCTCCATAGTTGCACATCACTGGTTTTTCCACATAGATTCATTCCACAGGTGGGTGCGGGGCTGCACAGGGCAGGAACTGGGCCAGGGTCTCACCCTGGTGAGAACTGAACTGGGGGCACTCCCCAGTTCAGCGTATGGGTCCACACGGGCTGGGGCCGGGATTTGATCCTTGGTACCCGGGGCTGCAAAGTGAGTGCTCCATCCCGGCTTCCCCTATTTTTTTACTTTCAATATTTTATTTAGTATGTGTTATATAACTGATACTGTGTCCTGGTCATTCATTCTTTGTGAACATGAAACATGAGTAGCCTTACTTCTATGTAGTTGTTACAGTTGTTTTATACTGGTTATGTACCCAAAGATATGAGGAGCATGAATTGCTAAATAAGCTAAGTAGCAGTTTCATGATCTAGTTAAATGAAGCCTAGTTAAATGAAGTGTAATCATTAGATCTAGTTAAATGAAGTGTAATCATTACTTCTTTGAATTTAAAAACCTATAAAGAGTAGAGACCAGGTTGAAGAATAAAAATTCTAAGAATAGATCTAGATTTTTATTAGAGAGATATAGTTTATACTTCTACTCCTTGTTTTCTAGTCTACCTATTTTTACTCTCAATAATATATCACAATAGATTTTCTTATTGATGTATATCATTTACTCTTTATGTTGTCTCCCAGAAGGTACCCAAATTCAGGGAATACGGTAAGACTAGTGATATGTGAGCTTTGATTTCCCCACTTGTTTTGCTACAAAGTGAGTTTCTAGATTGGATTAGGTCCTATTTTTTTTTTTTTTCACATTGAGATTTTTTTTTACATGTGTGTACTTCATAGAATCTACAATATCTGACTGGTTCCCAGTGCAAGAGTGAGTTTATGAATTTTATCTTTGGTATACAAACATATTAAAAACAGAAACTTGTTCTCTAAATTTATTGGCCACAGAGAAAGGGGAAGAATGAGAGAGAGAGAGAGAGAGAGAGAGAACCTCATTTTACAGATGACACTACAGAAAAGGATTCTACTTGAAATACAGATTTTCTGATATCTATTAGTACTATGGGAACATTGATGTTATAATTGCCCTTCTTGTTGATTGTGTACTGCACAGTTCTCATAACACTATATGAAAGCACATTGATCTGTACTCACAAAATTAACTAATATTGACTCTATTATATCTTAAATATTTTTACATTAAATAGATGTATCTTCTAAACATGAAGAGAACAATTAGAACAGGAGGCCAGAAATTCAGTCTTCTGATTCAAAGCCAATGCACAAAAATCACCACAGAATGAAATAGCACTGAGGAAAGAGGGTCAAATGGAAAATACTAAATATCTTTCATTATAAAAACATGTCAAGGTCACTTTAATTTATAAAGATTAGTTCATTAATTAGGAAAATTTACCCTCTCCCCATTACTATTGGAAAAATATTAGAGTGCAATAGAATTTTAAATTGTAAAAAATGAGATATAAGGTAGATATAAATATGGCAATTTCTTAATATGCTGACTATTATAAAATATAATATTTATATGGTCTTTATCACCACATCGAAGATAATATTTGATATTGTATACTTGTATATTTTTATCATAGCTATATATAATGTAAACTTTTTAAAGTTTTGCTATATAATCACACAAAGTTTTAAAAGCAGTCTATTTATAATGATATATTGAATATCCAGAAAAATGCAAAATAAGATACACTGATGGGAAAGTGGTTTTAATTGATTTTCACCATAAAACTGGCCTGTTTATATCTTATAAATCCTAATAAATATAGTAACATATATTTTATTTATAGTTGATTTCTCAAATTATATTTTTTCTCTCCAAAAACTTAAAGAAAAAATAAGGCATTCCATCCTCAGTTGTGTGACTGAATGAGGACAGGCACCATAACACTCTCAGCACCATAACCACACTCATGAGACTTTGTGCGCTGGACTTTCATCACAGATGTCAGTATTCTTCCTGTTATCTGTGCTGAAGCAGGATCAGATTCACAGAAACAGGACATTCGACTCCCATTACTTTTTGTGAGTCTCTCCTTTCACTGACAGAACAAGAGCAGCATTCTGGTTTAGAGCTCTTGAAATTGGTACTACTGGGATAGGTGTTTCCATAACAAAAGCAAGACACAAAACCACTGTGAATTTCTCCTGTTGGAATTCGAAAGGAGACACTTTCTATCTATCTTCACTTTATTATTCAAATGGTATTTTGGAACAATCTTTCTCCTCTCTGATAGTTCAAACCTTTCCAGGAAAAGGCAGGAACAAAACCTAAGCCTGTCTGGCACCTGAGATGTTCAATTGAGGTAAGAGAGTTTCTCCAGAATTGTGATACTTGTTTCTAAAACAGATACCTATACGTCCTTCTGTGTCTTTCTACTGTATGTATTTTGTTTTTTCAGTCCAAAACATGCCGATTTACATATGTTTTCAATTAGACCAAGAAAAAAAATATATATAGTTCTGTATTTTCATAACATTTCTTCTGCCTTTGAGAGACATTTCTGTCTCAAATTTTTTCATGGAAAGTGTAGATTCCTATGGGGAGAATCTATTCTCTGTCCTTTAGGATGGGACCTTACCAGGGGTTAACCACACTTGTGTGGAAGTCTATAGGAAGTTGCCAATGCCACTATCCTGTAAAAGTTTTATAATCCAGAAACCACTCAAAATGATATTCTGCCAAGAGACTTTAATTTCTTTGATACAATTCTATAAACTGGCTTTATTACGATTTTTGTACCCCCACCCCCCAAAAAATTTTTATTTGCTTATATCCAGTGAATGAGGCTGTAACTATAATTATCTGTGATTTAAAACATTTTTAATGATAGCTTACAATGTGGAAGGTAATATGAAACATATTGTGGTTAAAAAGGAGACAAAAATAATGATCTCTCTTCTTACAGTGCTCATGTCTATTAGGAGATAGAGAAAAACAAATAAACTATTGTATATCAATAAATGTTATCATGATGGAAATAGAGAATTTTTGTCTCTTAAAAGATACTGATCTTAATACACGTAAATATTTAATTGACTAAAAACTTTTTATTTACCCATATTAGTACTTGATTTGTCTGGATTCATTCAGATTCCCTCAGATAGCTCTCCCTACATCATACATTTCTAATTAGTTTAGCTCTGTGGTACATTTAGTCAATTCAAAAAATAGATATACTTAAAAAAGGTAAAATTGAGTATTGTTATTCCATGTCTATCCAAATAGGATTTATAGTGTCACTCTGGTGTTTTCCACATATTATCTGACTATGCTTTTCAACAGATTGTTTTGTTTACTATTGACAAAGATGATACATGCAAAACTGGGACAAATTTAATTAATTTTTATATTTCTAGGGAAAGTGGTGAATAGAATTCATCAATGTCTGACAACAAAAATAGAGAAGCAAAATGAAGGGAGAATTTAAATGAATATGAAAAACAAAAATATGTAAAGTAGAAAGAACATTGAAGTTTAAAATAGATCAGAAATAATTCGGATTTTTAAGATTGAACTTAAAGTTGTATTTTAGAAAACTTTCTTTTCCCCTACATGAAAATAAATGTAACTGAAACCAAGCCTCCCAAACGCTGGTGAGAATCAAGAAACCAATTTAAAAAACAAAACAAAATATTTAAAACAGAAATATTTGGACACTGTTAAGTAGAGGAGGCAAAAAATATAAATAACAAAAGGAAGACTAGAAAAGGGGAAAGTCATTTAGAAGTCAAATAAATTAAATTTTAAGTAACTTAAACAAAAGCCAAGTTCTAATTCTGTTGTAGGCAAGTTATTGGCTTTTAACATATGTCCATGAAAAACACTGACATTATGGCCATGTATTATTTATGATACAATATGTGGAAAATTTTTTCTACTTTTGTTTGACTTATAAAAGCTTAAAATAACTTTCTCACTGAAATGTGACCTCTAACAAGACAGAAATTCTTCTGCCTCATTTGTTGTTGTAGACAATTTTTTTTCAATATTTTTTTAACAAGCTATAGGGACTAATATATATATTTTTAATTAATGTTGAATGAATTTGTGGCAAAGTGAGTCATTGAAATATCTGTGTATATTTTAGTCCTACTGCTTCAGATATTTAAAGAGACATGCTAAAGGAATTGGAAGTGAAATGTGTATTGACCTCTCAATCCACTTCCTGTTATCTAACCCAAAGGAAAATTGTGGTGTTATATATGGCCACTTGAGCATCACTTGTCCTCTAGGTATTATATAATTAAGTGGCGGTTGTTAAATAAAACCTTAAAATGCAGAGGAAAATTAATAATAGGAAAGAGGATCTAGGTTGTGAAATTAAGGAATCATGAGAATTTGAAAGAACTTCTCTCAAGACAGGGATGTTTTAATCAATACAAGGGAAAGACATAAGATTTAGGATCTAACTAGAAGCACATACCTTTGCCTGTATCCTAGAAAGTACCCTCATGAAATGACAGAATCTCCTATAGAAAAGGATCTAGAGTTTCTATTAAATGAAGGGAAAATTCAATGAGCCTGACCTCTCAGCCACAGTAAACAGAAATTCCCATCCATTTGATCACATGATTACGTTAGAATTAAATTTGATTTAAGAATAAACAATTATCTCAACCAAATCACCAATAAAAGGTGAGGCTTCACTGATCTCATTCACTACGTTAATTCTCATTATCATATGACCTTATAGTACTACACCTTTAAAGCTATTATCACAGTTAATATGTTACATTTATCTGTGTGACTATCGGTCTCTATTATTGATAGCAAGCCTTATGAAGGTAGATGTTGAATGCTTGTTATGGACACAGAGCTGATTTTGACATAGATTCTGAATCTTGGATTTCATAGAAGAGAGATGTGTGCTAGATATTCTCCATCTGCCTCTCTAGAATCATGCACTGTCTTTTGCAATGTTGTTCTGATGTTCCGAGCCTGAGGAAGCTGATGCTGAGATGACATCAAAGGGCTCCAATGTTCATATCCTCTTTGTTGGTTTCAGTCAGTTGGGCGCTCTGGAGGGAGATTAGGGCTTGGACCCAAAGAAAACTCAGTGCATCTCCTCCCAACAGTTCCCATTTTCACCGAAGACCACATGCCCTCTTCTGATTCATTATAACTCCTTCACCATCTCCTTTTAGCCCCAGCTTAGTAATTCTGACTATTGATGGTGCCAGAGTACTTCAGTTTCTTTTTAACCTTGATTCCCAACTGAAATCCCTTTACTAAACAAACTTCAATGTGAAAACAAACCAACAAAACAAAAACAGAAACAAACAAACAAAAAAACAAAACCTGGGAAATAGAAGGCAAGAATGTACTGTCCTACTTAATCAAATAATAAACCTGGTTATTTAGACTGAAATGCACTGCTCACTTGCTCCTTTAAAGAAGGACTTTTGGCATGACTGCTAAAAACGCTGTCAGCAAGAGTCTGCACATCTTGGCCCTTTCTGGATGTGCCGTACTTGCAGTGTACAAGGTATAATAAAAAAAAAAATGAATGTTTAAATTAAAAAAAATATTATAGTAAAAGACACATTGCCATTAATCCCTCTCAAAATACTGCCCCCCCCCATTTCAAATACACTTATTGCATCATTCTTGCCAATATCTGAAGCAGTTCTTTCATGAGTTTCCTTAATTGTGCTGTCCAGACTGACTCATTATGCTGCATTGATTCAAAATGTTTACCTTTCATGGTCATTTTGACTTTGGGGAAGAGCCAGAAGTTGCACAATGCCAGATATGGTGAATAAGGTGTATAAGAACACAACGTAATGTTTTTATTTGACAGAAACTTATGTTTATACGTTGTTTGTGATTCATGATTTACAGCATACTTTAAAATCCA